>SMLS01074817.1:0-40480 GCA_004785975.1 Popillia japonica | reverse complement strand
GCGAACAGTGCGACAAGTGGGCAAAGCGAATATCTATCCGCTTTGCCCTGGTCACTTTGCCCGGACATGCATCTTCAAATAGCTACTCTTTAACAAAATTGATTTTAGGGTCGTGGCGCTACATAAATATTATGACGAAAATCTAACTTATAGGAGGCAATAACAAAAAATCACGAAGCTATTTAGTTAAGCAATTTCAATTAATTTACGTAGTTTACCTTAAAGTAATTATTTTAACAAAACACTGTAAAATCTTCAGTATGGATTCACTGCACTTGCTTCTTTAGTTGTCGCTTGGCCTGCACTGATTTTATTTCGTCTAACATGCTCCTTCACACTATCCACAGCACTGAATGTTATCTACCGTCGTCTTCATAAACTAACAAGTATTCACTTTGCCCGGGCAATCCGCTTTGCCCGGACTTCCCCTAGCATTAATTTCCACTGTCTAAGTTTTGTTTTCAGGCAGTTGGCACACATGTAATGGCAGTGAGGTTAGAGTTGATCCACTAGTGACTTCCACTTTTATGTCAAACATTATCGAGCATTTGATGCTTCTTGATTTCAACTTGTTTGTACAGGCACGTGTGGTGATTTTCTTTCAGCATAGATCGTGGTTTCAAAGCCTTCTATTATCTCCCTGGTGTACACAAGATCAGTATTCGCGTACTTCAGACATGCGTTTGTATGTAGAATGTGCGGCCTAAGTAGTCGATAGGTCAGTAATCGCATTTGCTGGTATAAATTTTTCTTCTGTACTCTTGCAGCATCTAATTTATATAATAGTCGATCTTCCAATAGGATCTATTTCTTTGAAGCAGCTTATTTACCTATCCTATTTTTTACCACTGCTGTCTTTTATACAGGGTGTCTACTGAATAGTCTATGAAAATAAAAGAGGTTAAAGTTAATGTCATGGAAACCTGAACCAAAAAATGAATACGTTATGTCCACGTAGTAACGAGAAAATAACATTTCTCAATCTCAGTCCGACCCTGTTGTTCGAGCGCAACGCATAAATGGATAGGCAACACAGGCAGAACGTTTATGTCTATTAGAAATGTTTGCGGCGCTGTATAGTTTATTTCTAGTGGCAGTCTTTGAAAATTGACCATACCGTTCCTCCTAGTCTTTAATTAGTATTTATATTGTAGGCATTCCAATGGAGACAGCTTGATATTTGTCCATCATTTCATTCTTGTCAATCTCCCCATTAGTTTCGTTTCTGACTGTTTAAGATCCCACGAAGTTCTATTTGTCGATGCAGAACGGCAAACGTGCAATGGGAGGCCTAGCTAGCCTTTAAGGTATTTGAATTAGCACCTAGGAAGCATCTAGGATTCTGAATTTGGCATTAGTACTCGTCCAGTTATTGTCATCGGTTCAGGAGAAAATTGTGGATCTCTCGTTTCTATGGACTTGGCAATTTTTAATATTGTTGTGTTATCTACATTCATTAGGGCTTCCTCGCTTGTTCGCAGGATCACATCATTTGCAAAATTCACAACTTTAATACCGCTTTTCCCAGATTATTATATAGATATAGTCCACTATTGTGTTGCAAAGGCCTCCATAAAGTTCTATTTGTTGAGACAGGACAACAGATGCCGACAATCAACCCAATAAACGGAGTATTACTTAGATTTACAGCATTACATGCCTAATCTTATTGTATTTGGTTTATCTTCATCCATTTAACTAGCTTACAATGAATACACCAGGGTTGTTCGATGCGGATCTTAATGGGTCTCAGACTGAAAAAAATGTACGGGTAGAAATCGAACGCGAGCCACCTCGCGTCGTAGGCGTAGATCCACTCCACACCGCTGCAAGGACTTACTTAAAAGCAACGCGCAGAACAACGTTGATTTTTCGCAGAAACTAGGACGCGTTAGGATAAAAGCTCGTACATGGATACTCAAGAGAGGTCCCTATGTAGGTGAGACCCATCAAGATCCGTGTCGGACAACCTTGGTTTTCCCTTGTTAGTTGTTTTGTCTGGCACTTCGGTAGTGACCGCACGCAGTTGTATTTATGCGGGAGAAATTGTTGTTTAGCAGTTTTCAACAGACTGTTTGTAATTATCCAGTCGCAGAGTTTATGTAAATAGCATCAACCCCTCACTTACTTACTCACAACTTACTATTGATTAGTGATCTTCGTCGGTATCCTAGCATACTGTGCTTTGCTATTGTATTTTGCAATATTTGTAGACAGCATTGTCTGGATCATGGCATTAGGCCCCTTATTTTGTTCCGTAAGCTGTTGATTTTGATTTTCAGATCGTATGTTATTCCTTTATATACTTGCACAGATTTGTGGATGCTTTTGTCTGAACTTTTAGGCATAGTTATGAGGGATTAAGAATCAATAGGTTCTTATAAATCATAAACTTTGAAATTTGTTATAATTTTAAAATACATGATGTTTGTGTAGCAAGGATACAATTTATATTTAGGAAACTGCTACAAATACATATTTTGAAAGCCATAGGTTCCATTAATAATATAAAATTAGTAGTAGAATAGAAATGAAAAACAAATTAATTAAAACAAAAAAAATATGGAATTGGCATAACTGATTAATTATATTATATACATATGTACTTGTATATCATTCCAATTACAAGCGAAATTTATTTCAGTACGCACAGAACAAGGAAAAGCAGACCGTCGTATAAACAAAGCGTAAATAAATTCAGCCAAGTGTTTGCTGTTTGGCTAATTGCTTTTTAGCCAACGCTAAGAGACGATGTTATTAGAAAACGGAACGATTATTACTTAGCTGTAAAATAAATTCTGGCTTGAATTAATATTCATTTTTCACCGACAACGGCAAATCTTGTCTCTGTCTTAGTTAGGCTTAGAGGAATTACGGTACGTTCGCACTCTGTCATGATGCATAGCAAATTGTATTAGGATTTAAATTGTTTAAATGTTTGCCATTTATGGTTATACTTTTTTTAGGGCACAAAGAAGTAATGATTATTAAACTGTTTCCAGATTTTGCTTTACATTCATTTTTGTAATCAACTACAATTTATTACTTGAATTGAAACGTTATAACCTGTTCTAAGAAGAAGTAATAATAAAGCAATTTTATACATCTCGGTTAAGTACAACTCATTTTGAAACTAATTGAAAATCCACCCATCTGAGAATTTCCCTAGAAACAGCTCACCTTGCCACGTGAGTTATCATTTACGAATTATATAACGTTTTCGTGAACTGGTTTCTGCAAAGGTAAAATGACACTAGTATACTCTATTAACACAATTAGAGAGACATAAAAGCAATGCAGTAATAGAAGATTATACAGGTAGTCCAATCGAAACTAACATACAACAAGGCGGTTACGTAAGAAAAGTCATACATAATGATTTTATGTGGAAGCATATATGTATGTATGTAGGTATGTATGTACATAGATAGAGGACTTGCAAGTGGGATTTCAAAATCTATATCTGTGTAACACACACACTATAAAAGCATTTTATTTAAAAAAATACTAAATTTAGTAGTTAAGTTTAGTAATACAGCTATAATGGGAATTAAATTCTTTAGAGAAAAACTCGATTTTTGACTTTACGAAACTCCACCAGAAAAAGAAATGAATCTAAATTTAATCTAAATTTATACCTGCAATAGAGGTGATTTGAAATCAGAAAATTAAATATACATTATTTATTTTCAGAAAATCTAACAAGTGGAACCCAAGGGTTGTCCAACACGGATCTTGGTGTGTCTCGATTGTGTTAAAGCGGGACCCTTCCTGAGAATCCAAGTACGAGCTTTTATTCTAACTCGCCGTAGAAAAATCAACGTTGTTTGGCCCGTTTTTTATATAACGTTAATGTTAGTCTCCGTACAAATAAGCGTTCGTATCGCAGTGGATTGGATGTACACCTACGATCCTGCTGACTCGAATGCTTGTGCACAATATCAGCAATTATATTTCATGCAATTTATTCATAAATTATAATGATTACAATGAATAAATACGCGTAGCTTGCGTCAAAATTATTGAATTATTGAAACTAGGATAAAAGTTCGTACATGGATACTCAGGGGAAGTCCCTCTATAACATACTTGAAACCCATCAAGATCCGTGTTGGACAACCCTGGTATTTTTCTTGTAAAATAAAAAACGTGTTTTAACATAAGAACTATATTTTACTACTTTATAAGCAATTGTAGGTGTAGATAGGACACTTTATTACTGCATTTTAAGAACCTGCATACAAATATTTCTTTGTCTTACACTTTTATAATTTTTGAAACAACGTATTGTACAACAGCACTTCTTCAGTTTCTAGACATACTAAAATATACTCTTCTCCTTCAGACGCATTAGATGGTATTAAGTTGCCGTGGCCACTTCTTGTGAAATTGTGCAATTTCTCTAAATTTAAAGCCGTTTCCAGCTGATTTTTATTATATTCTACTATTATGAAGATCTTATGACAAACAGTTATCAGAATATATATTTGTTTCTTTAACTTTACCACTTAACTGTTTGGTCGATTGAAGCTGAAGCGACCTCAAGATCTCCTTGGCAAATATCTTCGCCATCCCGAATATTTATTTTTATTTTGTATTACCCTCACTGATTCGTTTTCATTAGAACTCGTCGTTTCAAAATCTTCTAAAATTTCAGCAATGCGGAATTTTTTGCTACAATTTCGCATTTTCAACTCCCTAACCAGTTGTCTCCATGCGCGTTTTACGGGTCAGAGCACACTTATATCCAAGAGTTGAATCCTATGGATGCTGCTGGGTGAGATACACATAACTTGACTGATGTTTATTATTACAGTTTGCCAAATCCCAACTGAAACAGCGCAGTAGCACAAGTGGGTTGGGTCACGCAGGGGTCAATTCGGGTAATTAGGCAACGAAGAAATGAAATGCAATCACCGCTGATGTGGGCGTGGCGAATTACAGGTATAGTAGTACGAGCCCCACACACACGTATAGTAATAGTGCCGGTCAAAATGTCTGGAACATCGTGTCAACCGCGCCAACCAAGGTACTACATATAAATAAAATACTGGCACTTTACTTTTGGCTAGTATTATAACGAGGTCATCGAGTTCGCTCCGCCTTCGTGCGCCGTGATGACTGACTGTTTCAGTTCAACTTTGCTAAACTGTAGATAGTAACACTTTTGACTCCCTCCTTTGGTAATTTTTGAAAGCAAGACAAAACAATATTTATGAATCAATTTTCCAAAAGATTTTCATCAAACCAAACCCTAACTGACCCTTTCTTAAGCAAAACTCCGCGGTAGTTGGTCTGAAATGTTCACAAGTCTTTCGACTCTTTGTATAGTTATTTGGACAACTTCTGGAGGTACGCAAAAATCGCATGATCCATTTTTGTGCATTTTTTCTTTAATTGAATGCAATTTTGTTTATATTCCTTAAAATTTTTTATGTCTTTTCGAAAATTTCACCACTAAAGATTGTCGTAATTAATTATTTTGAAATTGCCAACCTCACTACCTTTTTTCTGATCTGAAAAGTCCTTTACTATATCTTTAATATCATTGCAGTCGCAAAAGAATCTCCATTCCGATGCCAGCATCCGATGGACAAAAAATTGGCTGTCCATCGGGTGTCTGTTGTTAACTATTACCTTTAAATTTCACCTTATTTTTCAAAATTTTACCAAGTCCTTACAAAGCTTAGAACAGCACACAGCAGCCGAAAATATATTAATAGTGAAATATATCAATAGTATAGTGACCTTTTACTTGCTAGATGGCAGTGTTGATTTATAAAACTGCGTGAGATTCTTTAAAGCTTTTATAGATCTTGACAATACAGCAAAAATTATAAAATGTTTCATTATTTCTGCCCACAACTGTATGCGGTATAAATCAAATTGCATTGCACGTATTCTTTTCCAGAGAAATGTTGTTTTTCACGTAATGGAATATTAATCTTCTACAATCAATGGCATTGGCAGTATGCAAATCCTCCTGCCGTGTAGCGGATGCATTTTCAGTGATGGTTTTTAATGAACGCGTGGGCAGGAGTTGTTCATGATATATTAGTTGGTCCATTTGTATTGCCTACACATTGAAATTGTGGTGGTGATATAAGCTCTCAGTAAAATACATTTTCAGAATTATTACATGATGGTGTGTGTAATGCATGGAAACAAGATCTAATCAACCTAGTCAGAGCTATTAATTTCGAAATAAATATTCAGTACTCACAAAATTTAGATCACTTTTAAATATGAAAATGGTCCGACTGGTAGAGATACAGTGCACAGCCAAAATACTGATTATATCATGATATCCAGCCTAGGTATTAAAGTTTTGTCCACCCTAGTTGGGATGCTAAACTAAGCATAACTTGGTCTTACTGCCTAGAGCATTTCCAACCAATAACTTAATTCACCATAATAAACAGTTTAAAAGCTTCAAGCTGTAAAAGCAACAGCACAGCTTGGTTTTTGCGAGGGTCTATTTATTGAATCATAACTTTACAGAATTATAGAAAGTCTTGGTAAATCCTATGAAGTCAGACAAACTCTGGGGGCGTAGTTTTCAGATATTAAAAAAGTATTCGATGCTTTTTGATAACAGGAACCAATTCATATATTCACATTACCACGTGGTTTAATATCAACATCGTCAGTATTTTTGGTTTCCATCTAGAGGGAAGAAAATTCTTTTGTGTTTCGTGAGCAATTTATCCACAATCCTGCAACTATAACGTCTACAACATCCATCCAACTATATGTACGATACTGCGAGATACATGTTACTCAGAGACAAAAACCTAATAGGCCAAAGACTTCAACAAGAAATAAATATAATCACCAAGTGATTGGCTCAATAGAACATTAAAGTCAATATTTTCTATACAGTTTATCTAGTATCTTCATTGGGAATGTCAGACTTTACTGAAGCTTGTCGCTGCACTTTCTGCATAGTAATATATTTTATTGTAGTCGATCTGAATCACAGATATCTATAACACAAATCATATTTGCCTGATATAAATTCAGTTAAGCTATAATACGGTTTTGAATGACATGATATTTTAATTCTTTTTAAATGTAGAGATGGTTGTCCTTTTATTGATTGTTGTAGTTTATTATATATTTTAGTACAGGCAAACTGAAGGGATATTTCGAAAAGTGACATATTATGTCGTGGAACAACCAAACAATCCCTACCTCTTGTGGAGTAGGAGTGGTTTTCACCATTTCTTGTTAAATTAAAATTGTTGTGATAAGCATATATCACGCATTTATACAGGGTGTCCGCGATATACAAAGTATGCTTTTAAGGGATGATAGCTACAACGATTTAGAAACAAAAACATATAATACACGTTGGGTCTATCTGTAAGCGTAAACGAGAAAAAAAATTATTTCTCATGACACAAACTTCGACGCATACTGTATAGCGGCAACCGATCAGTGCAGGATTTACCCGAGGATTACAGGCGTGTGTTCTTGCAAATGGGCAACACATCGAGCCTTTCCTGTAATACATTTTTTTCTGTCTCTCAAAAAGGTCCTTTTTAGGACCAGCAATTTATCACAAATAAAAGAAAAGAACTAAATTTTGTAGTAGCCTCTACGAAAGAGCTTAAAGCGCCATAACATAATTGCACTATTATTAGATAGAGTCCGATCCAAACCTGATGATACTTGCGCAGAACACGATTTTGAACATTAGATAAAGCAAGCACTACAAAATGAGAGAAACATTTATAGGGAGCACTGTACACGGTCCTGCATGAAAACATTAGTCAAATTATTTGATCATTTGTCTGACCTTTGCTTTGTGCGGTTCAGTGTTACGATATATTTTCCGTTATTTATTCTACACCTTTATTACACCCACGTAAAGAAAATTGAAGAAGATTATATTGTTAAAGAACACATGGATGATTTCACCGAAGAATTATAAATGTAAACTGTGACAGTGTGACAGCGATACTGATACCGTATTTGATTATTTGTCAGATGAAAATGATTAATGCAATTCTAAAAAAATCCAAGCCTTTAATTTCAATTTATATTCTTTGTTATTTATTTATATTACTAAACAATTTTGTAAATAAAATGTTTACAATAAAATTGCGTCTAGTTTCCTTATTTCTTTACACGCTTACAATTTTCTAATTAAATTGCCCCGCCTACAGCACAATTGTCATTCTACTGATTTTCGAGACTGAAGAATACATCAACTGAACATATAGCCATACATATTTTCTGTTTTACGAGAAATGAAAATACAATAGTATGTTGAATTAAAGGGAACGAAGAGTAAAATAATATTTTTTGCACAATTAATTGATTATAATTATTAAAAGAAGGGTTTTACATTTTATTGTTGTACCTTGTAGATTACAAACTAAATATTTCATGGTGTTTATATTCAAAAGGAGCGGGAAATTTAAACGATTAATTTGTCGATATTTTTAGCATGAACAGTACGAAGTTGTAACCACGTCTCGCGTACACCAATAATCATCAGGTTTGGATCGGACTCATTGTTTTCATTCAATACGACTTTCCCTCAACTTAAATTTTCTTTTACCGATCGGAAGCTGCTATTAAACACGCCCTTTTTACTCTAACTTCAACATAACATCGATTTTATTGCCATAACATTATTAAAAAAAAACCCCAAAGATACCTCTTTCCTATTGATCGGATATTTTTAAAACGTATGGCCATTGACTTCGTACAATACAATAGTCTAATGTGGTTCGTATAAACATATGATGCTTGGCTTGCAGCTGTGCTTTTATTGAATACGTGTACAGTATAGCGTAAGAGAAATGACACCACTCTTCCGTTTCAGTGTATTGAATAATTCGTTTTCGTAGTGTTTTTCAGTTATTTTCAACTCTAAATTTTTGATATGGGTTTTTTGATTATGTAAGAAGCAATATGCATGAACTTTCTTGTACAGTTTGACCAAATAAGGTTTTTAGAAATAATTTTTTTTCTCGGTTACGCTTACAGATAGACCCAAGGTGTATTATATGTTTTTGTTTCTAAATCGTTCTTGGTCTCTAAAAAATTAAACGATAGATTGTCCTTATTACACGTTTTTGCAGAATAAATATGCGCTCACAGTTTTTTGCTCGACCACATATTATATGTATATTATACGATAGCACTGAGTAGGCAAAAGCAATATATATAGATATTCAGTAGACATCTATAGTAAAACATGATCTTAAAGCATAAAAAGTTGAATTTAATTAATTTGCAAGATGGTTAATATGATCATCCCACGTAATTTTATCATCAAAGAAAACTCCCAGTAGCTTTGTACACTCAACAAACTCATGGTTATGCAATTTAATAGGAATAGGTCTACCTTTATAAAAGTTTTTTTTCGGTTTTATTCACATTCAATACTAATCTATTGTTGGCGCACCACATTGTCATTTCTTAATTGTATCACCAATCCTTCTGTCGAGTTCTTTGGCTGTGTTTGCTGATACAAGAACAGAAGTATCATCAGCGAAAAGCACTGTATGTCCTGTGGACAGAAAATCTGGTAAGTCATTGATTAAAATCGAAAATAAAAGTGGTCCCAGGACTGATTCTTCTGGTACACCAAGATCTTCGGATCTCTCTACACTGGAAGTTGTGTTATTTAATTTAACACAAATTTTTCGATTTAGATACGAATGTAACTATTGCAAGGCAACTCCTCTCAATCCTACCCGTTCAAGCTTTTGACAAAGTATGTTCTTGCCCACCGAATCAAAAACCTTACATAAATCAAAATATAGTCCAACAACGTACTTGCTTTCGTCAATGTTCTTGCAAATTTCCTGAATGTAGCCGGATAGAGCTGTTTCCGTAGATTTAAATTTCCCAAATCCATGCTGATTAATGGTCAGTAAATTTTATTTTTCTAGGAAAGAATTTATTTAATTATATGCAATCCTCTCTAAAATTTTCGATGGGTACCGCATTAATTATGGATGTTGGTCGGTAATTACTCATATCAGTTCTAAAGGTACTACAGTTGCGGTTTTCAATTTTTAGGAAATTTACCATGACTGAAGCTTAAATTTGCTGGATACGCTATCTGGTCACTTACCCCATAGGCAAGCGATTTCAAAACAAAGTTGCTAGTTTTGTCCACACCAGATGTTTTTTTATTATTCATCAGATGGATATATGACGGAAGTTCATTTGAGTCAGTGGGTTTAAAGAAAAAAGTTTTATCAAAATATGCTATTTTGCAGTGAAAGGAATTTTTATTAAGTGAATTTGCTTCTAACACCGCAGACTGTGCTACAACAGAAAAATAACTACAGAAAGAGTTACAGATATCAATCTTGTTAGTGATTTTGTTATTATCGACGAAAATTTCATTAATACTGCAATCTTTTTGCTGACGTTCTGTCTTATTATTGACTATCTTCCAAAGGGCTTTAGCTGTGTTATTTGAGTTTCTTAACTTGTAATCTTAATATTCACGTTTGGCTTCTTGTAATAACTAGCTAAGAGCTAGAGCTAAGAAGCTCGATTTCTGCAACATATTTTGACAACAACAAACAGCTAACTTAAACAAGGTCTAGAAAAAATCTCACTTCTCAAGCTATTCATTGCTAATCTGACAAAAATGGCGTTTGTAAAAATCTAATGTTCAGGAAATGTTCTAGTCCACTATTTGACTTAAGTATCTCGATTCAGACATTAAACATTACTGGTAATATCAAATATGACTGAGATTCTTCTCTTAATATTATACATTCGGAAGATGACTTTTGATCTTTAATATCACTATCACTTTTCTAGAGGTTGAAGCTAATTCCAAAGGAAATGCTTGCAGATAATATAAGGCTGTGTCAAGTGAGCGCTTTAACCGCCTTAAGGCCGCATGACACTATGCAATTTTTTTCATGCAATATGCAATATTGATTATGGCGGAGGAGCAGTACGTCAAAAGTATGTATATTGCATGCAATTTTTTGTGCGTTCCATTGGTTTAGAACATGTTCTAATTTTCGTGCATTGCAGATGCAATTGTAGTTACTTATATGGTGATGTCCAGTACTGCCAACTGGCTTCTTAACTGTCACAAACACAACAAGAAAAACGTGCCTCTCTAAATGCGAGGTAACCTCAATTTGGTTGCTGCCACTGATTTTTCAATTCAGGAAAGATATTGCAGAAATGGCGAGCAGCCTTTAAATCATTCAGTAGAAAGATTGACTATGGTTACCATGGTTACGTTTACACCGCCAAGCAGATAGTTCGGTTCGCCGGAACTAAAGTGGAAGCGGTAATTCGATAACTCTGCGATGGTCCGAAGGTTTAGCCCATTGTGTTTACAACGATTACCGAATGTTTACAATTTGGAATCATTCTGGAACTGTTAAATATAAATATGTGGATGGATAAAAGGTACATAACCTATACTCAAATAAATTATAATGTTGACTAACCTGTAACAACTACAAATCATCGCATAACACGTTTGAATTTGGTCGTTTTGCCAGCTCCAAATCAAGCGTTTATACCGTTATCGTTGGTTCAGATCCGAACTATATTTGGTTCGGTCCTCTTGTGAGCACGGGACAGAACTAATTTGCTGCGCAAGTGTTTACTGATCGTACGAACTCATCTGTACTAATATAGTTTTCATATGGTAGTTCTCGTAGCAAGGTGTCGGTGTAAACGTACCAATAACTGTGAGCGATCACCTGATTGGTAACAGCGGTCACGTTTGAAACATGCCCAATGCGCTCAGAAAGCGTTCAATCAACAATCGAATATAAACGTCAAATTCGTAAATACTACTATCATCATCAGACGAAACTATCTCTTCAACTACTGTTCAAAATTCTTTGTTAACTGATATTTTGCATTAATGAATACGAAACCGCACAAAAGAAATCCAAATTAAAATTATTTTATAGTTATAGCGAGTATAGGTTATGTTTAGCCTTTCTTCAATGATCACATAAAAAAACGTCCAGTGAGCAGTTTGCAACTTTTGCTGTTGACTTGACAGCCTAAGTCTCAAAGAGAGTAATACAGTTTATGAAATGGAATAACATGTCTATACATATAGGCTTTTCTTGAAGGCTATATCTATGCTGTTAAGTGCGCATGCTCCAGGTGGCTGTACCCATACTAAGCTACCGCCCAGCACATGTCAGAAATATATTTGCTGCACTGTATCGAAGACACATAAAAGTCAATCATTCCTTTCTATTAAAAATACATCGGTTTTCAACAAATTTCTTTTTACCTACATACATACGTAAAAATTTTACTACTAGAATCCGAAAGATATTTATATATTTTTTTATTTAATATTTACGCGAAAATGTTCAGTAAAATATTACCTACCAGTCAAATATTTTGCTGAAAATATACTTAAAGGATCAGGATGTGTAACCCGGTCGTTACCTATAACTTAAAAAATCGTATTTGTGTAAATCATCAACATCTGTCACCCGAATCGTTCCTGCGAGTGACATATGTATTTATAGCTACCTACATAAAAAAAACTTGAAAATTCGGGCTTATCTTGTACAATTTCACGGAAATTACAGGTATATTTCGATTTTACAATGCTTACCTTAAATTCGCTCTTATTTATTCAAATTTAACGTTATTAAGGCGAGTTAAAAGGGTTAGCGTAATAAATCCTTAATGGTTTATTTTATTTGTAATTCAAACTAGTAAATATCGTTACAATGTATTCTATCTAGGACGATGCATTTATTATAAGTGATGCAGTTTGTGAATTTATACTATTGTTTCTAGTTTTGTATATGTATTTATAAGTACTACGCTGATGAAGTGTAAATTTTTGAAATAAACAAATATGTAGATATCCACGATTACATTTTATTTCCTATTTTATGTTTAATAACTACACTTTACTGAATTCAACATGTGGTAGTCGTTTAAAATTTAATAGCTTTTCGAAATAGGACGCATTCGATTTATTGCATATCCCCTATAAGCATAAGCGCTGTTACATTGCTGCATTTTAAATGATTCAATTCAGCATTCACTACATAATTTCCAACACTTTCTAAAATAGGTCCTCACATTTAACAAAATTCAAATTTTCACTACGGCATTTCTTTATGTTGATTTTAAAAATAATATTGCTTCAAATATTTCTTTTTTTTGTCAAATCGGTGGCCAGCCTCCAAGTTCGGTTATAAAAGAATTTTGACATAACAAAAACACAACGTTAGCTTGTAGAAATAACCGTATGGTGCTGTAGACGTTAAAAAAGCTCTGGTTTAGTTTCTGAATTTCTGACAGATAAAGTTCATATATATCGGAAGATATTTATACTATCGCACCTTTGTATACAGTGTTCTAATTGAAAAATGTATTTTTTTTAATATCTCAAAATTGCGAAATTCAATAGTTTTTAGGTTTTAGCATCGTATTCGGAAGAAAAAACGCTACTAGTTTTCTTACATCGTAGCTTCAATAATAACGAAGTTTAGCAATAGTACCGGCTTCAATTTGAACACCCGGTATATGTACTTATAGTCCGGTATTCAATTAACTTGTTTAGAACATTATGAGTATAAAATTATACTAAGTACCTACATCTAGTGTTTGCTTTTTAAAACTCTAGATCACTCACACACACTTAAGTGATCTAGAGTTCTACTTCGGCACCAAGAGATCCAGTGAATATTTGTTTTCTTTTTAAGTTTAAACAGATAAATCTTATCAATTAAACAAAAAGAATCGTACAAAGAAATGTTTTTATACACCAATTTTTATTTTATAATCACATTTCCTTAACTTTCTCAACGGCAAAATACAAAATTAATTTCGTAGACTTGAACATGTAAAGTATTAGCAGTATACATGTACATGTATTTTTCTGATCTCTAAGTACTCGTTTACTCACAACTGTTTTTCATAGATTATGATTGCAATCAATGCCACTGTTTCCCATCATTGTGTAGTGCTAGAAATTCTCTTTCTTTCTGTGTAATTGTTTTACCGCATAGTTAACCCAGCAGTTTGTTATTTGCTTCTTTTCTGGTGAATTATTTTACGCTGCATTTCTTGTAAATGTAGCCTTTACACTGTCTCTCACGGAATATTGTAGGTACACTGGCATTAATTTACTTGAAATTATATTTATCCTTTATGTCTGTCGAAGTACCTTACCGTTGCCTATTTTTTTTGTAGCTCGTTTGTCTTTTCTTAAAGCCGCCGCGACGGACACGGCGTGAAGGGTATGTCCCAGTCTTATCCTTTCTCTTTAGTACTGTTTATTGCAATTAATAGAGTAGCAAAGCTGCTTTGTAAACAAATGCATTCATAGAGTACAATAAGAATTTATTTACATATCATTCAACTTGATATAAAATATCTGCTTATGTCTGATTTAATTTCCTATACTGTTGTATGCAGATACTTCATTTATTGCATCTTTAGTTCCTTTAATTGATCAGGTGCTTTGTAAATACCAATATAATCATGTGTGGCGATTTCAATCTTGCTAGGGAAAGGACGATCTTTTTTCTTGTTCTAAATGTTGTGCTTTTACATGTTTTTGTAATCTCCTCAATCTTAAGCAATTTAATTCTGTGTTTAATTGCAACAATAAACTACTAGATCTCGTCACTTCTAACTTAGACCTTACTACTGTATCCTCTGATGTTTTGGCTCTTGTCCTGCCGGACCCATATCATCTCCCTTTATCTGTTTCCCTTACCGTTTCATTCACCATTAAAAAGAGTTTCCCTTCTAATGGAAACAAGAGGTGTAATTACAACAAAGCTAACTTTCCTCAATTATACACTGATCTTTTAACTGCAGATTGGTCCTTTTTGGACTCCATTAAAGACGTCAATATGGTTTTGGTCTTGTCATGCAAGGAGGCATTTCAAAATCGGTCCTTTTTTCTTATTGTGCTGCTGCACGTTTTCTTAATTTTTTTTTGACAGCCTGACTTTCATACAAATTAGTAGAAATTCCAAACAACACAAGTCTCAAATATAGGGAAAATCATAGAAGGCATGCTGAGCCTCGGAGCCTCGAAGTGTTCGCTGCACTTCAAGTCTACATGTTTGCTAAAAATATACTTTTTACTGTAATACCAATTCATTTGCAAATTCTATATAATTCGAATAAATTACCAAATCGCAAATTGAAATATGTATATTACCGAGAAGACTTTTAAATATTTAGTAGAAAATTACATAAAACGTAGCAAAAATAATGCAAAAATCACACCTCCCTCCCATAGATTGTGCCGAAAAGCCCGTGGGTAGACGGTAATATGTCGGATTAATCTATTATACTAACTTCAAAGCTAACCTGTTCTGAAAGGTAATTCTTTAAAGATTGTGCGTTTGCTTTGCAAAAAGCAAATTAATTGGGCTTCCTTTAAATTCGATGAAATCTAATTAACTTTTTTCGTGTAATTAGCATATCAAAGAAGAGAAAATTAATAATAATATTTCAATCTAAAAATAGAAAATTATCAAAATATCTAAAAGTTATTTATTTCAATGCAGCAAAATAATCCAATATCTATAACTGACATTCAATATGTTAATAAAAAGTTAATTGTGTGGGTTATATTAAATCCTATAACAAAAATAATCTGCGTCAATAATCACTTCTGTTCCACATACGCATAAAATAATATAGATTAGACGATATTCACAATTTGCGCTGTATTTTCCACGTTTAGAAGCATTGATTTAAGCAAAACTCTACTACTTCCACTTTCTTTAATGGGAAATGTTGGCATTGTATCATATTTTATGTCCAGAAATAGCATTAGATTAACAGAAACCGCCACTTACATCTAATAGAATGAATTCAAAATGTATCCTTCTAGGTGTAACATAAATTAGAGACATTATGGCACTCTTTGAAATTAAATTAAAGGCTGTGCACGATACTTACATATTGTATACTCATTAATCACGTCAGATTATTATTTTATTTAGAAACCTATCATTCAACTTGACGGATACAACATTTATTGTTGTATAACTTAAACTTGAAACTTGCAATTCTGGTAGCATTTGTTTTGAACTTTCCTTTACGGTGTAGGATTTAGATTGCTTTTAAGTTTAATTCAACTGTTTCTAATTTTACCTCGAGTACGTACTGTATCATTGAATGGAATTGGTTTCTGTTTTCTCAAGTGGGTGTATTTGTTTCAGCATTGTTGTTCGCGATTTTTTTTATATATGTTATTGCCCATATACGAAACGTTACCATTATCAATAATGGTCAGCCAATATTAGTACGGACTTGAATATTATTAAAAGAAAATAAGAAACTATGCTTTTATGAGTTTGGACCGGTCAGTATCTCAATCTCATCCTGGCCAAAACAATATAAAATAATCTAACTATTTTATATTAACTTTTATTACTTAACGCAAAATAGGTGTATGTAGTACAAAAACATTAATTTAAATCACGACCAAGAATAATAATAGTAAAATTTTGAGGATATTAGATGTTAAAACTAAGACACATTGTTGATGAGGTACTCATTATTTGTTGCAGCAGTCTGCAGATTTATGACATTTTGAATTACAAAGGAGAGATTTGGTTTTGCATTTATGTCTATATGATTTGCATTTCTGAGTACAATCACATCGGGCATGTCCTTGTTCTCCAGTTAAACTCTGAGCAAAAGAAGCCTGACGCAATGAAATATCATTTTTAGGAACAGAATCTGCAAGGAACTTCTTTGAGCAGGGTGGTAATCCATTTCTGCAATGTAGTTGTTTTAAAAGTACCTTATCTGTACCAATCTTGTAAAACCCTTCCCGTAATTTCAAAACAACACCCACAACAACCTCGATCTACATCGGGAACTCGTATTCTAACAGTGTATGCTATACTGATTGGTGGAAATTTTGCTTCAGATAACTTTAGCATATTAGAGCCTTGCAATTTTCATACGTGTCGTCTCCTTTCATTGTTATCTGTTATCGATTCTCAGCAATGATATTTATACGCTCGATATCTACATTGTTGGAAATTTCGGAGGAGGTATTACTTTCAATTAAGTTTAACGTATATTCAATGTGATCTGCGACGCCTTTGGTGGTTACCCCACAGTGGTAAACGATCTTTTGAGGATTGCGTACCATTCTTTTGAAATTTTCAAGTCTTTCTTAGTTTTAAGGAAGTTCATGACTTCTTTCGTAAAATGCGAATCACAAAAGTGACACTTTTGCTTTAGTACCAAATAAAGCTTCATATGGACTCTGTCTTATTCCTTCATGATATGCCCGATTTTTCATTGGTTGTATAAACCGCAACCTTCAGCCCAGTGACTATTATCGGTAGTTTGCAACTATTTTTAATTTTGTCCACATTCCAGAAAGTTCATTTACTATATGATTTGCAAACTCTCTACCATTATCAGACTGCAATACATTTGGAGCCTCAATAGTAGTAAACTATTAAGCAAAGCATATGCAATTTCCACAGCTGTTTTCGTTTCCAGCGCATTAGGGAAAACAAACTTTGTCAAGTGATCTTGACAATATAAATTTATATTTTCCATCTGCATTCACTGCCTGTCTACGTATAAGGTCTACTGAAGATCTATAATTTAGTTCCTTAAGTAATAATGGTTTAACAACTAAACCTTTCTTGGGGATGGATTGTTTTTGCTGACAAAGTTTGCATAAAACTAAGTAAATGATAATTTCTTTAGTAACATTTAAATACTTTTTTGTAGCAGGGTTGGATGTATGTACACTAGGCCTAATAAGTTCGTGGACACGGCCGATAGGCAACCCTTGCTGAAGCTTGCTATAACATCCTAAATGTACATGCGAGGAGGTCGGAGAAGGACGGCAATAGCTTCGACAAGGGTTGCCTACCTGCCGTGTCCACGAACTTATTAGGCCTAGGGTACATATATATACTAATATGTTTACTATGTATGTACTTGCAATAATGACCGCGTCACCGCTATCGTTAAGCCGCGTTTTCACGGGGCGATTTGCGTCGAACGATTTTGTTCGTTCGGCTAGGTCGAACATAAATTGAATGTGAAAACCACATTTCGGCTTAGTCGTTCGGCACAGACGTTCGATTTAATCAAAGTAGAAAGACTGTCTACTTTTGCCGAACGATTGCTGCCGAACGAAAGTCGAACGATGGTAATCGCACGTGTAAACAACTTGTTGAACGACAAGTTCAGACGATGTATTAATTCATGTGACATATTCTGATTCAAACGCATGGCGAGTTGTTGCATTTAACAGAAGTTTTATTGAAAAAATATTAACATGTTAGAAAAATGGACAGATGCGGATATGAGTAAATTCTTGGATATTTACCAAAATTATGAGCTATTGTGGAACCCAAAACTGGAACTTTATAGAAATAATCAGGCACGAAAGAGCGCATTACAAGCAATAATACAACACATGGATCTCACAGAATCTGATTTAAAAAATAAAATAAAAAATATAAGAACAACTTATAATAGGGAGCTTCAGATATTAATTATCGTCTCAATACGATTGCCTCGTGAAAACCTTTTGTCGCTTCGGTCATTCAATCAGGCCGAGTCGACCTAGCCGAACGACCGAAATCGTTCGACGCAAATCGCCCCGTGAAAACGCGGCTTTACGCGTAATGACCGGCCGAAACTCGAAATAGTATTTCTGACAAAAAAATTTCGAGTTTAGACCAAATGATTCGGCCATTTCTAATAACGGCCGGTCAGTTTTGTTAATGTCCAATTTCGAACATGGGCGGTATACATATATAGATATGTATATGTATGTATACCCACTATAGAGGATGTCGTCAATTTATTACGATGGAAAAAGTGAGTGTAGGAAATGGTGCGAAGTCTTAATTCGCTTGTTTTTAGGTATATAATATTGAAAATCAATTTAGCCAGATTTTGTTAAGTACGCAATCCAAGAAGTTGTGTATTCATCTATGAAATTTTACAATTTCGGAATTATGGACTATACAGGGTGTTCGCGATATACAAAGCATGCTTTTAAGGGATGATAGCTACAACGATTTAGAAACAAAAACATGTAATACACCTTGGGTATATCTGTAAGCGTAAACGAGATAAAAAAATATTTCTCATGTCACAAACTTCGACGCATACTGTACACCGGCAGCCGATTAGTGCAGGATTTACCCGATGATTACAGGCGTGTGTTCTTGAAAATGAGCAACACATCGAGCCTTTCCTGTAATACATTTTCTCCTGTCTCTCAAAAAAGTCCTTTTTAGGACCACCTATTTATCACAAATAAAAAAAAGAACTCAATTTTGTAGTAGCCTTTACGTAAGAGCTTAAAGCGCCATAACATAATTGCAGTAATTACATTGTTTTTATTCAATGCGACTTTCCCGCAACTTAAATTTTTATTTACCGATCGGAGGCTGCTATTAAATACGCTCTTTCACTCTAACTTCAACATAACATCGATTCTATTGTCATAACATTATTAAAAAAACGCTAAGGTACCTTTATTTTAAAACGTATGGCCATTGACTTCGTACGATACAATAGTATGTAGTTCAAGGTCGTATAAACAGATGATGCTTGGCTTGCATCTGGGATTCTATTGAATACGTGTACAGAATGGTGTAGGAGAAATGACACCACGCTTCAATTTCAAAATATTAAATAATTCGTTTTCATCGTTGTTTTCAGTTATTGTCAACCCTAAATTTTTGATGTGGTTTTTTGGTTATTTAAGAAGCAATATGGATGAGTTTTCTTGTACAGTTTGATCAAATAAGGTTTTTTAAAAATAATTTTTTTTCTCGTTTACCCCTACAGATAGACCCAAGGTGTATTATATGTTTTTGTTTCTAAATCGTTGTAGCTATCATCCCTTAAAAGCATGCTTTGTATATCGCGGACACCCTGTATATTGTATTTAATATTAATATTTCAAATACGTAATAATTAAGTGGGATAGAAGAGTGGTAGTGTCGGCATCACATCCTGTTGAGTGCTATTCTCTGTTTCCAATTATGAACCTAAGGATCAGAAAGCGTTCATATTTCAACTGAATTATGTCCGTAAAACAGGCTCCGCTTAATTAATTTTAATTCTATTTTTTCCAACGAAAAAGGGGTGTAAAAGGGTGTATATTATTATTTTTACTCTGTCATTTATCTGAGTTGAAACTTTTTTATAATGAGTGCAAAGGCTGAACACCTATCAGGTTGTAATAGAATACCTTAGTAGAACTTGCTATAAAGAAATCGGTTATTTAGATTTCTACAAGATATAGAATTGTACATTAACTGCATATATTGTCAATAAATACTATGTATAGACGTCGCATGATAAAGGTTTCCAACCTAAAGGGGAAAGTCTACCCAATATTTTTATATCAAGTAGTAGGTATACTAATGTTTACTATAATAGACATTTGTGTAAATGTCAGAATGTGACATTCTGTCGCCATTCTGTTGCTTTTCCTATCGAAAAGCCCCACACGTGCTAGAAACGTATTGTCCGACGTAAAAGTATCATACTGGCTTTCCATTCTAGGTTGGAACCCTTTATAGCATTTATAGTAGTGTTTTCCGTTTATTGCGCTTTTAGACACCGCGCACACAAACTGAGGAAATGTATTTTTTTAACGGACACGTTGCGTTTATTGAATGATTTTCAATGAGTGAATAAACTAAAATATGTGGTAATCCTACTGCCACTAGCATTTGCCGACAAAAAATAATTCAATAATTCAGCCAAAAGTAATTAAATGTATAAAATGCAGAATGCAATTTGGTAAAATTTAGCTTTGTAGTATACATTAGAATAGAGAGAATAGGTTATACAGTTTGTTATAAAGGTTTTTTTATAAAGTTTCTGAGTTAGTAACGAAGTTTCTAAGATCGTTGTATCTGTCATTCTTACAGATTTCCGTCTAGATTAGTAATTTAAAAGTCATTTAAGTTTTGCAAAAGAGCTATAAAAATAGTTTATCGAACTGTAGACCTGTATCGTTGTTTTCTGCTTCCAGTATATTTAAGAAAATAATGTGTAAAGGATTATTCAGTTGTTTTAATACATCTTTACTATAGTCAGTTTCGTTTTATGCAATCCAAGTTCTTGGTAGAGGAAACTTCGTTAGTGGTATTTATTTTGATTTATCTAGGGTTAGATTCCATTTATTCCCATTCAAGACTCAAGTAATTCTTGCCAGTTAATAACCAGGAAGCTGCAGTAAAACTTCGTTATAACGCTCCTATTGAAGATAATATTAATTACAAAATATATAATTATTATATATTTTAATTTCTGTTCCTAAGAAATTGGTTTAACAACATCCCGGTAAGTGGGCCAATTATGCCAGAAAAAGGCCTGCACGTATCAAACTCCATGGATCACCAATTTCAGCTCTTTGAGAGGGCGGTTTGATGTGTTTGCGAAAAGATAATTAATTGTTTACAATCAACTTTGTGGTGAGTCAAAGATATATATGAGATAAAGAACGATTAACGGTTTTCGTTTGCACAAATACCACAGGAACATATATGAGAAAGCCGGTTGTAATAGGAAAATATGCTAACTCACAGTGTTTTGAAATCGTGGAAACACTTCCATGCACTTATTCGTCACAATCTCGTACATGGATAACTGATGATGGATTTGTGAAATGGCTTTATGGGTGGGACACCAAATTGATAGATAGCAAAATACTATTGCTGCTGGACAATTGTGCTGCCTATCCACAAGACGTAACTTAAAAAAACAAATAAAATTAGCTATCCTGCCGCCAAACATCACAAGTGCGCTTCAACTCCTCGACCAGAGAATCGTAAAAGTTCTGAAACAAGGCTACAGAACAGAGTGGTTGAGAAATACCTGTCTATGATGGACAGCTTAATTTGTTTTACATAGACAAATAAATATTCAAATAAATGTTCTTTCATTTTTAACATTATTTGTAATTTTCCGGTTATAACGTTTTCCCGGCTATAACACTCTTTTTTCCTGGACCCTAAAAGAGCGTTATAACGAGGTTTTACTGTATATTTCTATTTCTAAACCGACAGCTGTTAAACGTGAAGAGCCTCAAGGGTCTATGCTTAGATCTTTACTTTAGACTTTTGTGATTTATATTAATAATTTATATTTGGTGGCAGCTTCCAGACCCAGTTTCAGTGACATATCAATTCTGACCGACAAATGTGTTTCAACAATGTTTAAATGGTGCCGAAACAATGATCTGATTTTAAATGGCAGCAAATCTTTTGTAT
Organism: Popillia japonica; assembly: GCA_004785975.1. Lineage (NCBI taxonomy): Eukaryota > Metazoa > Arthropoda > Insecta > Coleoptera > Scarabaeidae > Popillia > Popillia japonica. Next base: position 18,236 of record SMLS01074817.1, on the reverse strand, counting down.
TGCATTTTAATTCTTTCAACAGACGTACTAACGTATCACCTTTAATAAAGCTTTATCATCGATCTGCTGATGCAAAGTTGTGTTGTGATAGTGATAATGAATTGTATAATATATTAAGTAGTAAAACTTATGCTGTTCGTCAATTAATGGAGTTATTCTAGTTTGGGTGATATAATTGCTTATCACCATTCGTGATTTGTTCAATATAGTTGATCTAGTCTGATGGTTTGTGGTCATCTTTATGCAGCTATGAGGATATAAATAATTCAGAAAAAAACATACTACAAATTACATTTCAACTAAATAACAGAGAGCCTTGCTAATAATAGTTTATTGTTTTGTCCATCATGGTCTCGTTAAGGCGATGACATCAGTGTTCTGATATAAGCAGTGTCGTTCTTAAAACTGATAAATCTTTACCTACCTATACATGGCATCGGCTGGCAACGATATGCGTCCAGGTTTTCTAGTCCATGATTGTAGATTTGCCCTTGGAAAACCGTTGCCGGTCATTATAAATATGAACAGAATCTTGTATCTTTCCAACAATTTAGAAGAAATCTAGAATTACTCAGGTTCATAAGAAGGGCGATATTGCTCTCCTTAAAAACTATCGTTCTATTTCATTTTTATTAAACTTTAGTAAGAACTTTCAATCTATCATCTATCCTCTGTTCTGTTCAGCAACGTCTATCTGAAGCCCAACTTGGTTTTTTTCCAGACAGAACCACCATTCTCAACCTTTTCATAATCACGCAATTTCTCTCCAATCATTTGGACAATTGTTCGAAAGTCGATGAAACTTACATCGATTTCTCTAGTGCTTTTGACACAATAAGTCATAATATACTACTGGAGAAACTGAAGCGGTTTGACCTTTGCTCACCCTTTCTTCGACTTCTTGATTTATATTTTTCTAACCACACTAACTACGTCTGCTATAATGGCTTCTGCTTTTACAAATTTGTGTCTCGATGTGGTGTACTGCAAGGATCCTGTCTGGGACCTCTTTTTTCATTCTATATACAAACGACTTGCTGGAATCGCTTACTCTCTCCAAGCTCCAGCTCTACCATACGCTGATGATCTGGAGATTTATATGAAGATTTCGTCTAATGGGGACGTGCAACTCCTTCAAACGAACATCAATATCATTTCGAATTGGCGCTCTGAAAATGGTTTACCGCTTAACAATAACAAATGCGTACGTATGCGTTTTCCTGCAAATTAACCTCAACGCCTGCCACTTCATCGAGAATCAGAAATTATCCTCGGCTGAAACACACGCAGACCTGGGTGTTACTTTTGACGTTAATTAGAATATGCCTCTATTATATGGTACCATATTACATTTCAGCACATCTTGAGTGCATACAGCGTCGTTTCCTTAAGTTTCTGTCTTTTCGGCTGTATGGAATATACCCGCCCAGGCGTACGGATTACGTCAGCCTTCTAGTTAGATATGGAGTTAACGCTGCCCCCTCCCCCTTCCCTCCACCCGTAGAAGTGTTCATGATGCATGTTTTATGCGGAAGTTGGTCCACGCAACACTTGACTTCTTCTGTCTGCATCTCTTTCACCGTCCCTTCATCCAGATTTTCCAACATATTTTTCTTGCTACACCGAATACCAATATTTTACGTAATTCCCCTTCTTCAGTATGTGTCATAGTGCTTGTTTTGCCATTGAAACGACATAAATTTGCACAAAATTTAATGCTATCCTCCACAATAAATCCAATACATTCAAAAATTCTACACCATATCGTTGAAATTGGGTAGCAGCTACATCAAGGTTGCAAAACATTTTAACATATGTATTTCAAATCCGAATCAGCTGTCATGGTGATTGTCGATACCTGATTAACTAACTACATCTTCTTGGCCATAGATTGAGAAAGATCGAGGTTATGGTAACATGCCCATTTTTCTAGAATAACATTCATTAAGAGGTTGCTTATTTACTTCTTTTTGGGAATAAAAACTAAATAAAGAAATATGACTACTACTACAATATAAGACTAAATTGTAAGGAAGACGCTAATTAAAGATACACACAATATGTTATACATATCTACATACCTATATTCACAGCATTATACGTGAAAAACATGTAAATATTTGCCACAACGGTTCTGTATAAACCGTACAAATTAGAAACATATTTGCTACATTGTTAGCATAGCAGCGCGTTGGTGGAACTGTCTAAGCAACAATACACCCTCGATTTCATTTGCTCCGCAGTTATGTATAAGTTGCTTTTAATTAAACCTATCCTAGTTTGTATTCCAAACAGATACTTTCTGCAATTAAGTTTAACGTTGGTTTAAGACGAGTAGAATTTGTTGCGCTGTTAGAATACTTAGTTACATATTGTGTAATAATGTTCTCTTATTTAGCTGAAATGATAAGCATTCTCCTCAAGAAAATGTAATAGCAAGCACGTGTTTCACTTTCTACCGCCACGTAGTCGTGGGCGATTACATGCCTGTCGTTTGCCCAGATATTACATTTTTAAATAAATACATTGTACCTATTGGACGATTATTTTTTCATGGCGTATCGATTAGGTTGTCGTCTACCCTTCAATTCTGTTTTCTTTAATTAAGAAAGTATTTTAATTTAAGTTGCAAGGCGATAATTAAAACTGTGAATACAACAAAGGCAAGAAATAATTAGTAGTATCACTGTAAATTATGCTGAAAGAGTTGATGAAAGTATTTATTAAACGTCTGGCGTAGTTAAGATATTACTCCGTTATTTTGTTTTTTCTATTTTTGTTACTATTTCCAGTTAAAATAGAGTTTAATTATGATTTTCAATAAATTTTATTCTACTATTTTCTTTTAAAACAGGAGTAAGTCCAGTGATCTGGATTCCTAGTTCAAACGCAAGGAAGTTGTAGTTTCCACACTGATACCAAACTTATAACTTATCTAATAACTATTCATATATACTGTGTCAACCATAATAATATTATTACAAGTATATCTGCACAACCTTGAAACAACACAATTTGCTTTACTGTTTCATTGAGTTACATTATTTATGCCGAATAGTCCAGAAACCTTGTGGAGTATATGTAGGTCTGTATGTACACTCTGTTTGTAAAATAATAGCTCCCCCTGCTGCTGGATGCATATCAATAACAGTGTCCATAGAGCGCGTTATATGCATCGGACATCTTCGGCTTTCTTATATACATATCCGTCGACAAAAACGCAAACTGAGCGGGCGGCTCTCGGTGCGAAAACAATAGGCAAACACGTTTGCCGACACACTTGTTTTCAATCGGAGCATTTATGTATTTTGAACAATCGCAAAGTAAAGATAGATTTTCGATATCATGTGTTTACTGTTGAACAGCGGTTTTGTCATTCATTGTTTTTAACCATTTCATGCATGACTAACAATAACTAAAGAATCAGTATATGTAAATATGTATGTATACAGGTTGTCCGCGATATACAAAGCATGCTTTTAAGGGATGATAGCTACAACGATTTAGAAACAAAAACATATAATACACCTTGGGTCTATCTGTAAGCGTAAACGAGAAAAAAAATTATTTCTAAAAAACCTTATTTGGTCAAACTGTACAAGAAAACTCATCCATATTGTATCTTAAATAACCAAAAAACCATATCAAAAATTTAGGGTTGAAAATAACTGAAAACAACGATGAAAAGGAATTATTTCATACTTTGAAATTGAAGCGTGGTGTAATTTCTCTTCCACCATACTGTACACATATTCTATAGAAGCGCAGATGCAAGCCAAGCATCATCTGTTTATACGACCTTGAACTTGTATCGTACGAAGTCAATGGCCATACGTTTTAAAACAAAGGTACCTTTGCGTTTTTTTAAATAATGTTATGACAATAAAATCGATGTTATGTTGAAGTTAGAGTGAAAAGGGCGTATTTAATTGCAGCCTCCGATCGGTAAATGAAAATTTAAGTTGAGGGAAAATCGCATTGAACGACATCAATGTAATTATTGCAATTATATTATGGCGCTTTAAACTCTTTCGTAAAGGCTACTACAAAATTGAGTTCTTTTCTTTTATTTGTGATAAATTGGTGGTCCTAAAAGGGACTTTTTTGAAAGACAGGAGAAAATGTATTACAGGAAAGGCTCAATGTGTTGCCCATTTTCAAAAACACACACCTGTAATCGTCGGGTAAATCTTGCACTGATCAGCTGTCGGTGTACAGTATGCGTCGAAGTTTGTGACATGAGAAATAATTTTTTTTCTCGTTTACGCTTACAGATAGACCAAAGGTGTATTATACGTTGTTGTTTCTAAATCGTTGTAGCTATCATCCCTTAAAAGCATGCTTTGTATTTCGCGGACAGCCTGTATATGTATGTAATGGACTTCAAAGTAATAGAAACATTTAATCAACGTCAGTATTACATTTTTTTGATAAAAAAATTTGATGTCCATTTCAGTAGTCATTATGCAATGTGGCATTTTTAGGTGTGCTTACATATGAAAATAACTGTCCACTACAGTGACATTCACGCATGAAAGGGTTAATCAACCGTAGAGAACATAAAAAGAAGAAGTTATACCCTAGATCAATAAGTAAAACTCATACGGGATGTGGAACTTAATACACAAAACAAAAATCGAAATTGCTTCAAATTTAGGAATTGTTTATACCACGCTGTGTACAGTCATCAACAAAAAAATGCTATTTTGGATGAGTTTTCTAAATTGGGTGCAAAATAAAAAAACACGCACCCGTCAACAAGAAGGGAGATATGCTGATTTGGAAATGGCACTTTTCACATGGTTCCAGCAGAAACGGGCTGCAGCTTTACTAATCAGTGGTGACATGCTGAAAGCAAAAGCGCTAGATTTAGCTAAAATTATAACATAACCGTTGATTTCAAAGCTTCGTCGGGATGGTTGCAAGGTTTTAAACACTGTCATGGAATCACAATATGTGGCGAGTTGAAAGCTGTGGATGACGTCACGGTGCGACAGTGGAAAGAAGAGGGTCTACCAGATATCATAAAGGATTATCAGTGTCAAAACATCTACAACTGTGATGAGACTGGTTTATTCTACAATCTTCTTCACAGCAAGACATTAGCTGAATAGGATGAGTCATGCCATGGAGGGAAGAAAAGTAAAATTCGTGTAACAGTTCTTCTTGCCACCAATGCAGACGGATCAGACAAACTTCTCCCATTTATGATAGGCCAATCTAAGAATGCGAGGTGTTTGAATGGTGTGCAAACAAAACCTACGGAATATGAATCCAATAGGAATTCCTGGATGACTATGATATTAATGGAACAGTGGTTAAAGAAATTATATTAGAGTGAAAAAGGAACAGAAGAAGATTCTTTTTTTTATGGATCGATGTGCAGCACATACACCTCAAATAATTTTGGAAAATGTACCCGTGGAATTTTTTCCTCCCCAACTGTACCAGTGTTCTTCAGCTACTCGATTTGCGTATCATTGCAAATTTCAAAGTTCATTATAGAAAAATGCAGAAAATGAAAGCTTCACCATTAACTTATTAGAAGCCATGGCATTTATTTCGAATGCCTGGAAGCAGATGTCATCCTCTACAATCAAAAACTGTTTTCTTAAATTGGGTATTTTACTGAAAGTGGCTGCCGCAAGTGATGGTGATGGTTGTGACGAAGTTGTAACTATAAATAACCTAGTTCTGCCGGATTATGGATTATGGATGTAGATTTCGATACCTGTTTGCACTTTGTGTGGGGAACTACAGAATGAGGAAATTATTGTTGATGTGTACCTACCAAAAACGTGGTGGTGATCAAAAAAACGGGACCCGCTTCAAGCGATAGTGACAATGATGGGGATGACGACGCCTATTTCAAAATACCTAAACTGTGAAGTAGTGAAGTATTAAGCGCAATAAATGTGTGTAGGCGATACATGACTGCGAAAAGTTGTAGTGAAAAAGCTCTCCAGTCACTAATAAGTTTGAAAAATGAAGTGTATGCACTCAATGCAAGAAAAGTGACACAAGCTAAACTACCTGATTAGTAGGACCAAGTTCAATGTTTTCTTTTTTAATAGCTTTGCTGTTGTAAAATTTTACACTTAATCTCTTTCCAATTACTAAATTTATGTTTCGTACTTAGGTCGTTAAATAGCGATATTATAATGCAACTGTAGCAACAGCATTCTATTCGTCTAGTTTATTATAAGTTGCTTTACTTTTACAATAATTTAAAAAATTATCTGTAATAAAAGCCTGGCAAACTAACAAGAGCACGCATCAGAAATAATGTAGTATAATATGGTAAAAATGTATCTTTAATATATTCCTAGAACCTACCGCTAGGAACTAAACACACATGTATCAAGATTTTAAATACAAAGGAATTATGTCTACCCGCCCGATCTGTATTGTAACCCCTCGGGCCTGTGTCTTATCCGAAGATGTCCGAGCAACACAACGCGCTCAATGGAGGGAGTTATTGATATGAACCCAGCAGCACGGGAAGACATTACTTAACAAACAGAGTGTACATACGTACTACCTACTACGTTTAATATTCATAAAGAGAATGCGTTGCGTCGTTAAGTATGCATTTCTCTGCTGCTGGACAGAAGGTGGTAAGCATAACATTAATTTATTTTGCCCCGTGTAATAACCGGATAGGTTTTAGGGTTTTCTATCATTATAATGTTCTGTCTTTAAACTTTAATTTAAAAAAGTGGCGAGTTAATGATTTGGAAAAACAATTAAGCTTTTATACTCGCTCCCTATGTTAAAAGTTCAAGGATAATACCTTTAAACAATATAGATATGTGATCCATAGATTGCAAAGCAATAATTGAACAAACGGCTGAAATAAAGCTAAATTGTGCTTATCTGTTTTCGGCTCTACGTAAAGCCAATAGTACCGAATTTAATTACGCAATAGGTAACTGCTTGGAAACAGTTATTCTTTGCAGCGATGTGGTAAATTGCTTTTAGATCTAGTAAGGTGAAACGCTAACAAACAGTTCTGATTAGTTGAAGTGAAAATATTTTTAACTTGGAGCATTTTATTTGATTAAAAGTTCATAAAATTTGATTCTGAAATTTATAATCGAATACAACAGCTTTAATAATACTAACAGACACATATAGAAATACGCATGTTTGTGCTACTACTTGGCACCGCCTAGATGGGTATGCAACGTATGATTTGTACAACCTTTCTGATAGCAACATCAGTGATGAATGTACTATCGAGGGCTAAAGTAATAAATCCGACTTCAAGCGATATGGTCTTCCGCAGGTATTCGACACATTTGACTACTGGGATGTAATTAGAATTAGGGACGGATACCTAGCAGGTAAATTTCAGGTAGAAAGATTCGCAAGAAATGTAAAGCGATATATTATAATTTCATTTACAATAGTTACATTTACTGTTTATATTAAGAAGTAATGCTGACTAGAATTCTGAACTAGATTTCGTAAGCACAAGCTGTTTCTTTGGCAAAAGTAAATTTTGTTTGATATTAGGTATATATGGACAAAACTTGTATGTTTTAGACATGTAAATGTTCAATAATCTGCTTTCTAATATAATAACATGATTCTATTTATAGAAAAACGAATAATTTCCGGTGCTTTATTAAGAAACGATTTAAATGAAGTAGCATTTTAAAGAAATTTATATTTTTGAATATTTACGTAATCACAAAATAATGAATTTAGTTTTAATTTATTAAAATATAGGTACATATAATAAATGTATTTTTCTAACCTTTATGCGCATAGATAAGCACAGTTCAGATATTTTTATACTTTTAGGTCAATTCAAACACTATTAATTCGATTAAAGATAATTTATGCCAGAACGTTTATAATTTATTAGGTATTCGTTACAACTTAGTCAGTGGAAGAAATTGACATTCAATTCTTGTCAAATAATTATAATCTATTTTTGTTTTTACTACTATTTCTATTGTTATAATTGGAAATATTTGTTTTTCGGATGTGATTCTACTGAATTCTACATTACAAATTAATTCGTCTAATAAAATATTATTATCTACTAATTTGGGCCTAAAGTTATATAACTAATATATATATATATTACACAACCTCTTAGTTATGTTGTAAACGTAGAGAGTTTCCAAGTACTTCAGGATTGATTAGTTTTTGATTACAAAATTATAATTAATTTAGTTCAGAAATGTTAATTGCTATGTTATATGTTATGTGTTATAATACTTAGTCCCTTTAAATTCTTAATCTCTTTTTTAAAATTACTGTAAGTGCAGTAATTATTGAAACGATTTAAACTTATATATATATATATATTGTATATCTTTAAGACATATTGTATAGTTTGTGTTGGTTTCAATTAAAACATTAAGCGAATGCTAAGAAGAATATTAAAGTTTCTAATTTTATAATGTTTGTAATTATTATTTGACTAATTTATTATTTTTTTTGTTTCATTAATTTATCTACGTTGTAACTGAATTCAGTATCATCATATTCATTTCCAATATATTCACAATTCGCTCGGTTTAAATTCTTTTAAAGGCTTGCTACCGTTTGGCCTGCGTTTATACGGTTTATTGCAGTTGCCCAGTTATGTTTACGCCAATAACAATTCAGAACGGAAAGCCCACAATAGACGCGTTTTATTACAGTCTCATGCATTACTTTTGCCCTCGATAGTACATACATACAAAATGTCCGCAGTTTCAAATTCTACTGATAGCACATTCGCTACAAGCTATCAATCAAACAAAAAATGATAATAACAGCATTTTGTTCTTATGCGACACATTTTTCTGTCCTATTGTCTGACGTCACGTTGTAGTCACTTGTGGTAGGTGGTTTTGTAGATAAAATAGCATGCTAATCTCGTTGGATATGTTAAAAGCCAGATATGAGCCCACTAAAACTTCAATAAAAACGTTCGAAAATGCCCCATTTATTATTATATTAAATTATAGAGGAATCACATATGTACATACATAGGTCCTTCTAGATTCGTTAATATTGCTATAGATATTTAAAAAAATACTAAAACCTTCACTAAGCAGTTACTAGTACAGGTTAGAAATCTGCTACAATTGCATCTATCACAGGTTAAAGAATGCCGTAATAAAAGTTGAAATATAGTAGAATAGCTGCAAAGTATGTATTTTGCAGCAATGAGTACAAATGAATACATTTGTGTAAGTTCTAAGGAGTGGGATAAAATGATTAACAAAATGTCAATTGAAAATTTAGCTATATGCCAATACCCGGAAGATTTAAGCGCAGTAAACAGTTATAGTCATCTACGTCCAAATAAATTACATAGTGTTGTGTTTTCTACCATTGGATATAATTTCCACGTTCTAATTTACTTAGAGATGGACTAGGCTGGTGCAAGTTTTGCGACTCCGTTAAAAGAAAATGTATATTTACTTGAATAATTTTGACAATAAGAAAAACAACAGTCACGGAACTTAGTTCGCTTAAACTGTTTGAATGCGCCAAATAATTTGCTATTGAAATATTTTTCGCTTCTCTGGCACCAACTAATACAACTTTGTCATCAGTGAATATCATTCAGGGTTAATGAAATCTGATTCAATGTTCATACACATTTTCATAATTTCGAAAATTGTTGTCATCTTTTTAAAGTTCCTTTAAATCTTATTCTTATTTTTACCATTGAATTCATTTATTCACACTTTAACAATGTGACAATGTTGGCTATTTAGCGCTTTATCAATAGAATTAACAGATTATTCTTATGTTTTCTTGCTATGCTGAATTTGAAAAAGAAATCCAGTTCTCTTTCGTCATGTGGGACTTTTTTATAAAACGCTAAATAGTCTCTGTTTTTAGTTATTGTCTGTGACTGTTTCGATAAGGCTGTGTGAGATCTAGATTCTAAATTGGAACAAATGTTGGCTCAAAGCTTCTTCTAAAAAAAGACATTGCATCAAATACCTCCGTTAAACGAGGCAAAGATGAGTAAATGTAAAGGAAAAGATGATTCAGTTGTCATTGAAGGAAATAATTTTTTGGCAACAGTTAGCGCAGCAGCGTTAAGGCAATCATCAAAATTTTGCAAAAATTGTGGTTTATGAGCCTTAAGGTGCACCTCTTTCGCGAAGAGTAAGATTAAGGTCACTAGAGATATTGGGAAATAAGCCTGATTGTGAGTTATTGCTGACCAGCACTCATTTAAACTGAAGTAACGGTATATAAAATATAAAGCCTGAAATATATAAATCTTTGATAACGCTTGTTTTCCATGGCACCTAATTACCACCTAAACCCAATTTCAGGTATAGGATATATGAGGTGTAAAGATGTGAAATTAGACGCCGCAGACGACTAAGTAATAAATTGCGGGGGTGACATTTTAAAAATTAAGGTATGGAAAAAATCGAATAACAACAAAATGCCCAAATCAATTTGCGAAAAGTAAAGGTATTCATGAAACTTAACAATAGGCAAATCCAAATATGAAAAGATATACAGGATGTTCAATTTAAAATAAAGTTTATATCGATTTCTGGTACAACCGAAAATACTAGAAATCTAAAAGTATTTTAATTTAAGAGAACTTAATCGATTATATGTAATTTTGAATTTTCAAATTTATATTCCAGCCAGAACATCATAAACTTATTATAGAGCATTCCAAACTTAGTATTCAGTACGTGTCTTATGGCAACTGATGACTAATTTAAGTTGGCAGCGATTAATAAATGACAAGATATTTGAAATACTTTTTGTTTAGAATTTTATTGTAAGATTATATTTATGGAATAACAAGTTTTCATGAAATTTAACGGCAAATGACTGTTAAATGCGATATATACGTATGCTTGATAAAACACATACATATTATGTACCAAACATGAATATGGTTATACTTCCATTTCATATAGAATTAATATTTATAATTTCAGAAATTCTGGCTTTACCATATCTTTGTTGAAATTAATTCTAAGATAATTAGACAACTCGTGAAGCTAAAGAACATTAAAAAAAGAGTTGAAAAATACAACAGTATAAGAACAATGTAACATCTCGTTGTTGAGGTACATCAGACGAAATAGTTTTATAAATATTTATGTATGTATAATACACAGCAGGAAAAAAAAAGACAATCTATAGTTTTTAATATTTTTTTTCCAGAAAATATTACATTTGTATATAGGTTAGTATTAAGTGAGGACTAAGTCATAATTGTAAGATGTATTTATATTGTTTTCCAATAGAATTATATTTATTTTTCTTCTTGTGTTTGCCATGCTATTATTCGAAACAAAAATAAGTTAGTGATGCAGTTACAACTCCACCCAAGAGGTACTTCCTTCAGGAGCGTTAAGTTTTTTTTTTAATTTATACATGGGACTTGTCGCCAATAGCCACATTCTACCCATATTTAATATTACATTTATTTGCAGTTAAAAAAAATATGTATGTTTTCATCGAAATAATATTTCTTAAGCAATACTGTGTGGAAACAACTAAACCAAATACATACATTGTTATGTGTGTATTAAGACGTTTGTATGTATACTCGTATGTGTGCATCACATTTGTACTTGCGATAATCAGAATTTGTCTGGCATACGCTTGTACAGCTTGTCTCATTTGACACTAAATTAGTATTGGCCGGAATCAGGAATTAGCAAAAAACAAATATTATTATTCGATTTAAAATATATATAGTTTTAAGTAAGTAAGTAATACTTACAGCCATTAATTGTTAGAAATTAATCAGTTAAAGAGGCACTTGAGGCATCTTCAGATGAAGATGAAGATCCTAGATTAATAACAAATTCTTCGATTTCATCTTGCAGTCCGTCTACTATCTTTATCTAGCATTGAATGCTGAATTATTCATTTTGATATAATGCTTTACTTGTGCCCATACCATTTCTATTGGGTTTAAATCACAATGATAGGGTGGCAAACGTAGAATTTCACAGCCGTTGGCTTTTGCAATTAAATCAATTTTATATTTTTCGTATTGAGATTTAACTTGAGATACTGTGAATAATAAATCTCTCTTTAGTATACCATCTTCAGGAATTTGCTTTAAAGCTAACCATTCACTGATTTGATCTTTTTTCCAGTCTCCAGCTCGTCTCGTATTTTCTATACGCTGCGGTCTGAACACTTTACAGCTTTGCTGGTTTCACGAACAGTATCACTGACAGCCATACCCTTTTCCGTGAAGTAATTAAATACATTGATTATCATTTGCTTCTCTTTAATACTAAAGGTTTCACCTTTCCCTACGCAGTTTTCTTAACGACTCCGTTACACCAGTGATACTTAGTATTCTGAAAGAATTGCTTTATTTATACTTTGCACTTTTATATATTTAAATGACTACTTTCCTATTACTACTAATTGCGCAAAAGAAATGCATTCTTAAAAGAACGGTTAATAAACAATATCAAAAAAACTAAAGTGTGCTAAGAAAATCAACACACGTATCGATTTTGACAGTTGTCATAGGGTTGTGTTATAGTTGCACTGAGTTACACCATCACTGCCAACTGCAAACATATTAGTTGACCTGGCACCATTGCTTTGAAATAAAGGAAGACAATTTGTTACAAATAGCTTAAGATAGTAAAAGATGTATATATCCCATAAAAGACAATACTGAATACTAAGGTAGGAATGCTCTAAGAAACATACTCCGTGAGTGTGGTACTTGACTGCATGTTTTATCATGGTGTTATTCAATTTTTATGATAAGTCAAAGATAAATTAAATCACAATTAAATCTACACAATAGAAAAATTCGCACCTATAAAATAAAATTGTAAACGTTAAAGTCCGATTACAATTTTTAATATCAAAATCATGAGTAGATTATTTTTTATTCACATATATTTACCAAAAATTACTGATAAGAGCAATTAGTGCATTGAAACGTTAATTGTTGATACAATTTGTCTTGTTCTGTTATCTACATATCTATCAATCATACTAGTCAGCGTAATTGGCATGCAACGATAAATTAGCTACATCAACGTTAATCCCGTCAAAACGAGATTGACGGCATAATAGTATCACATGTAGGTATTCGACAGTCGGTAATAGTATCCGATACGAATAGTTATACGGATATGTATGTATGTACACTCATGGAAAGTAAAGATTGCACAGTTTCCATATAACAACGTATTGAAAGTGTCCAATTTTTACTTTCCATGAGTGTACATAAAAAGGGAAAGGCTTAATTCGAACAAAAGGTAGAACTCCCTAATAAAGATTAAACACTAGCGTCATCAGAGTTTAAGCCTGTATAATTATTAAGTCGGAAATTAAAAGCGTACGTCATCTCATAAATTCCTTTTCCATGGAATGTTTACTTTGCCTGTTAAAAAAGAGTATTAACGGAAATTGTGTTTTGCGAAATAATCCGTGAAATTTTAGCGTAATCAAATTTTAGAAGATTTGGCTGATTCTCTCCAAACACAGGAGAACATTTATATGTATGTACGTATGTACTAGTACAATACTGACGTTCGATGGTATAATATAGCGTAAAGATCGATTTTTTATTAAAAATTTTACTTCGTTGGACTTTCAATGTTTGTTTACCTGTTCGTAGCTTAACAATCAGAATTCAATTTCACTAGTTTAAAAAGTTAAGTACCGCCTGCTTCTACTCTACCTAGACAATCAATTTTCTTTGTTGACTATAAATCAAAATGGATGAAAATCTGAATGTCAATTGTCAATCTCAGACCCAAATATCAAAGGTCAACGTTTGGTGTTTCTATTAAACGGAAACCTCTATGTTAAATGATAGAGTGAGAGGAGGATGTAAAAAGATGGAGGAGAATGATTAGGACATTAGTACAGATCAATTTGTGAAAACTTTCTCAGATGTAGGAATATTTACGTAGAATTTTGATGGACATCGTTTTATTGACAGTAGTCGTTTAAACCTTAATCACATCGTATTTCTCATACGATCCATTTTGGTCTTCCGTCCCAATTTCAGCAACTGTTTGATTTGTACAAAAGTTTCATTGTTTACTTGTCGGGATCATACAAAATACTATGTTAACAAATAAGTATGTTATAAAACAATATAACCAAAGATTATGTAGGTATATTTTACGGGCAACTTGATTAATTGGGCAGTATTAATATGAATAATGATCATTATGAATAATGACCAAGAGCATCCGCCAAATTGATAAATTTATTACTTTGACCGACCCGTATTAATAATGCCCGATGGCTCGTGGTCCATTTAAAAAAATCAAGGTGCGAAATATCTTGAAATTATTACTTGGACCAGGCAGTATGAATACTTGTAGGACATGGAGCGACGTGCAGTGCTGCCACTGCTTTTAGCGAAAGTTTACCCTTCTACTGTTTTTGGTTTAAATTCGCTTTTGCTAGACCTCAAAATTGTAATTTAACAAATAATTTCAATGCGTATGAAAATCAACCTAAAGATTTTTTTATATAGCATAACAATGTACGAAGATGTAAAATCACTGAACGGGGATCTAGAAACAAAATACATTTTATTATACGTGCTTTATCTCATAAAATAGTTTCATAGTGGGCATAATTTTCTCTGATATCTCAAAACTCTGAACGTACTGACAAAGGTTTTTCTTTCATGATTCATAATCAATGAGACCTAAACATTCATTGAACCATGTCAAAAAGAATTAAGTGTTCCAAAGAAAGAGCTAGTGGTTAAGCCTATAAAAAGTAGTAAATTTAACTCACGATGTCAAGTCGGCTTGATCCACATGCAAACACAAGCAGATGGTGATTTTAAGTTCATCAAGTGTAGCAAGACCATCTCACCAAATTTATGATTCTCAGACCACTAAAAACAAAGCGAACCGAAGAAGTTGGATATCTTCACCATATTTGGAGGGCCGTGCATATTGCACAGCGACAATGGCAGAGAATTCGTAAATCAAGTTTTAGTCGAACTATGCTAAATGTGGGAAGAACCCAAAATTGTGCAAGGCAAACGCCATCATACCCAATCTCAAGGCTCAGTGTAGAAAGAGAAAATCAGGAGGTAGAAAAGATGGCTATGATTTGCTTCAAACCCAAAGTGGGATTAAAATCAGTTTTACCATCATTTGACGAGCTGCCGGAAATGGTAAGTGAAGAACATCTTAAGACCATGTTAAATGATGGTGATTCGGGTGAAGGTCAAAACATAATTTTGGGCAGACAGGTTGATAATAATAGCGCAGTTGAGAACCTAGACGTTACTAATTCTATTTCTGTTAAGAATGAACCTAAATGATGAACCCGAACCGGAACAACCTTCTGCCTATACAACAAATGACGAACCTCAGCCAAAAAATCAGCAACCTACACTGGACACAATAAATGAAAACTCTCGACCAGACGCCTGTGTTGCACTTTTATTGACGAACGAAGTATCAAGCAACATTCGAGAGGCTCGTGACGCAGCTAAAGTATCACTTGGAAAGCGAGCCGAAAAGATGTTGGCGTGTTCAAATCCAAAATTTCCTGTTACAGAAATGGGCCAAAGCGTTCGAATAAGGGTACCAGATGTAGATCGGCCCAAGATGGATCGTCGGAATATAATTCCTATCAATATTTCTGTGGAAAAAGAAAGCCTTTACAAACTAGAAATAAATCACGGTACCTATTCTAAGCCAAATATACTCCAAAAATGAATTTAATGTGTGTAAAGAAAACTTCATTTCCATTGACGATGTTCCAAAAGTTGATATAACTCTTCGAGAATGTGCTTGCAATGACTCTCATTTTGATGAACAAGGCTTCCAACATTATAATTGTACTGGTGACTGTACTTCAAAACGTTGTAAATGCTAGAAGTCGAACATTCTTCGCAATTCAAAAAGCCACACAAGCTCCCCTTGCAAGAATAAATAATTCTAATCTTGCACAATTCTAAGATTTCAAATATTCCCAGATTACTAACTAATTTTTAAACTATTGTCCATAAGTAATTTTATCAAAATAAAAGTAACGTAACTACTGATGTTACTAGGTTTCATTATTTAACTAATTTTGAACAATTATGTTGATTTTTTTTGTACCTTTTTATAAGAATTATGAAGTTTAATTTCATATAATAAACAAAAACACTACAGTTCATCTGTTTTATTATTTTGCTCGAGATAGGATAGTCATTATTCATACTGACTGGGAAAAGTGACTGGTGACTTACATTGCCCACTTGATACGGGGGTTATGTATACAGAATAGTCATTGTCCATAGTGACCGGACTTCCCAAGTTGCCCGCAACATATATACTATCAAAAGGTATTTTTATTTTTAAAACAATAAAAAGATACACAATAATAATAATAGGTAATAAGCAAATACAAATAAAAATTTAATTAGTAAAAAATTCGGTACTTGACAAAAGTTTGTCGTTTTGATTTTTTGAAGCAAATAGATCCTAAAAAGTCCTTCAGTTTCTAAATATCATCCAGCTATCCTCATTCCAGCAAGTGTATACCTACATAACTGGGTTTTATAATTTCAGCAGCAGCTTCGTTTTCGCCTACTTCATTATCATCGCTGATATTTTCTTGATTTAAAACTTCTTCACCAAAATCTGTACTACTGAGGATACACGAAGTAATGAGATTATTATCCACTGACACAAACTAATCTCGTGTTTCTAGATTCACGATACTAGAATCTAGCAAATTATTTGGTAATCATTAATAATATCGTTATCATTGTTATCATTATATTTTTGGCCAGCCATTGCGACAACGGTAAATCGTCGTCTTCATCAAAATCTATTTTCCAAGCGTGTTGAAAACAATTTCTTTATGGTTCATGCGAAGTTTCTTGCCAAGCTTTAGCTAACATTTCAATTCTTTCTGGTAAATTTACTTTATTAGAAGTTTCCAAATTCGTAACGTGTAACGTGTAACTTACTTGGTAATTAACCTGGTCCAAACTTGAAATCCCCGCAAAAGAAATAAATATGTTAATACTACGAACTATTGAAAAAAATGTTAGATAGACTGCATACTTCAACTATTACAATTTGTTATACACATATACTTACATCCACTTCTAAAGGCAGAATATGTATTAACGCTTCCTTACTTGTATTTTTGCGACATAAATTGCAATAATAAAACACCATGATTTCGTAATCTAAACACAAATTAAGCACACAATAGAGCACAAGCGAAACTGAATGATACGAAAATGTCTCTGATGGTAAAACCACAGTACATACTTTATCCGGTAATGTCACTTCCTTGAAAACATGAGTTTCTAACATAACTCGCGCAGAGAAATACGCTGTGGCGCATACCTGGGTGAAGTTGTAATTAAAATGACTGGCGTTTGTTTACAAACAAAAATCTAACTTACAAAGCTATTCCCTTCACGGCGCTTACTGTGATCTGTGGTTCCATTCTGTTGTGAGCAACGTTACTGGTGACCATCTGATGACATTGATGTTGGGTTGTCCGCCATTCTGCAATTATTAGTTCCAAGAAAAGCCACCGAACGCTTCCTTGTATTTTACTGCACTGAAAGGCGAAAGATGAAAGAGACGACACTAAGGGCAACTACTGGATAACGTATATACTGTGGTAAGACATTCTTATCAGAGATAATATACTAACGAGACGGCAACTCCCGTGTATTGGACACTTATTTTGCGCCATCTATTGAAAAGTTCCGAATTAAATTGCCAAAGCGCGCGTAGTATAAATTTAGATTCTCTTTGTAAATCTCTATTCTTTTTCATTTCAGCGATGAATCCATCGATTATCATTTATCTGTGTTTATTACATTAGATAAATAATAACAAAAGATAATTGATGGATCCATCAAATGAAACAAAGCTTATATGTATTTATATCATTTTAAAATTATTGGATAAAAGGATACATTCACATAATTTATTGCAATGAAATTATATTCATATCAATTAGAAGTATAATGTTAGTAAAATAATTAACAATCTTTCATGTCGAACAAAGTAAAATTATTACGGTCTGGTCTACGGTCTTCCACATTTAATAGAGCCACATCTTCAGATAATCTATGCTTTCTTGGTGGTGTAGAAATATTCATCTCAGGAATTGAAGGTTGATCAAATACACGATCTCTTCTTTGATCATCGGAACTAAAGCTTGGAACATTTTCAGATTCAACAGGTGCTTTTCTTAATAGTAGCAATTGAAGATCTTTGCAAAGAAAGTATCAGCACAACTGTTTTTTTTTT
>SMLS01074816.1:0-26110 GCA_004785975.1 Popillia japonica | reverse complement strand
ATTTTGAAATTCAGTTTAATCAATACGTTATTTCAAGATTTATAACGAACTGTGCTCTACTCGTAGAGTGATATGTATTTGCATTTTAAAGATATGTATGTAAATCTAAGTAGATATCATTTTCTGGTGTAATGATTATTTACGCAGGTATTGGTTTGCCCATATACTTATTTAGGCACTTGAGATTGTAAGTGGGAGTAGATTGGTTGCTCTTATAAATAGGGAGACCTCCGAAAATGTTATCGACCATTGTAGGTTTACTGTAATATAAGAACCACTAGTAAGTATGTACAAGCATAATTTTTCAACAAAATTTTAATCAAATAGCAGTGTAAAGCATATACAAGCGATAATTAGTTATGTAGTTTGTAATCCAACATTTTTTAATTACTCTGAGTAAATTGTTGTCAGAAAATTCGTCGGAAGTTATGACCCAATTTCAATGTCTTTGCATACGTTCAAATCAGATCTGAAGCATTCTGGTCCATTCTAGAATTGATACTTTTCAAGTGAAATCCATCTAAAGTGCTTGAGTAGACGAAAATAGCTTTGTACTGTTAGTGATATTTGCAACAGTAAATGAATGACGTCGTGTAAGAGCTGCCACAATCATGATGACGGATTCAATTACTTCTTATTGGGATACTAGTAAAGAGTTTTCAAACGTAAATTAGTTTAATTAGTTATTTACTAACTAACTGACATGGAATGCTTTATTAATCTTCCTATTTCATTAAGAATTTTCCGTAAATAAATTTGATGGTATAACGATCAGTATTTATGAGTTATGACTTGTTCAACTATTACGTAGAGATCATAAAATTTGGAGTAACCCCCAAAATAAATCAGTAGAAAAATTTGAAAATGAGAGGTATTGAAGTTTATTGTATGAAAACATAGATATACATACCTAAATATATTTTTTTTCAATTAGGTATACAGGGTATATTTGAAATAAAAGTAAAACGTATTAAGAATGGTACGATACAATTATGTAGAATATAAATCCAAAAAATTATTGTTCAATTACGACGCGAATTCCAAAATTAAAATCTCCCTTATAAATTGCAATATGCGCCGCCTATGAATCCAGAATATGTTTACCTCGATCAAAGTAACGCAACACATCGCAAAAACAGCTGTCGATGTTATAAAAACTACCCAAATAACGCTGATGTGTCAGTTTTTTTTAAATATGTAGCTTTGAATGAAGAGCTCAATAATATCAATGTGATTACGTATGAAAATACTATCGGAGACTAATTAATAAAGGAGCTTTTATTTTAACTGTATCCAATGCATGGAATTACTTTAAACAACGATTGAAAATCATGTAACTGTAGTAAAAGTAAAACTATTGTTGTGAAATAAACTGACTGATTGTGCGTTGTACACATGTTAAATATCGCCTAGATGTATTTGTTAAAACAGTGGCGCGACGAATATTTTATAAATATCCTTGTCATTTTTCATCTCGTGTCTGGGAAGGAATTTGCGCAAAATATTTTGGATTTAAGTTTAATAAAATAATATCTTTCCATTTTTCCTAGTCTTTACTTCTATTTTAAATACACCTTGTATAATGGCAAAAAGATAACATAGTGTCAATTAGGAGCCCCGTATTTGGTTATAACATTTTAATTACTTTATTGAAATCATCCTTAGTGGAACGCAGTTCTGTTAGCTACATCTGTTTGGAAATGGTTAATTTCTATTCACACCCAATAATGGAAATTAATTTAAATGCAATAGACGAAAATAAATTCAGTACACATATTTATTAGTAGGCTTTCTGTTTTTTATTTGCTCGTGTTACAGCTCTACTACCAATGAAATTTATTAACACCTGTCTGTATATACGTCAGCTAATTTTGCGTTGGAAATACTTTTTTTTGCTTTTCTTTGATGCTTTGCATAACTCTCCATACTGTGTAATTAATAATTCAGCATTGCTTTTTCAGGTGTGTACACGAGGTTTTCGCGTACCGCAAGTTTATGCATAAAATATGTATAGAGAAAAGAGAGAAAATTTAAAAAACCTGATATACGTGGAACTGATGGTTATTAAACGTAAACAATGAAGCGTACTTTAAATTATACTAATGTGTGAATTAGAAATAAGGTTCAAATACAAAGCCAATACCCTTGAAAGATCTGTACTACTTTTATTTAGTTTTACAGCGGATTAATAAGCCATCAGTAGAATGGATTATAGGTGATTTGTAAGACTAATAGAGCTATATGCTTACATAATAAACATATTAAGAAAAACAAATATACACCGAGACCGGTATCGTGATTTTCACAACAAGCATTACAAGTTTATATTTTAATACTTGGATGAATTTATTAAAAACTCGTTTTGTTCCAAAACACACTTATGATTTTGTATGGTATTAATTGACATATAATGTGTCAAATGATGCTAAAACGTATTCACACTTCTATTAACAAAAAATGTAAGAACAAAGAGGTACGGTGTACGTACACTCATGGAAAGTAAAGATTGGACAGTTTCCATATAACAACGTATTGAAAGTGACAAATCTTTACTTTCGATGAGTGTACGTATGTATATTAACGAGTTGAATAATATCAAAGCGCTTGCTAATGTATGTACATATTACATATGTACAATATTTGCAAGTGTAAGTATGAATTCAACTCTCTATACATCAATGTATTTTTTGTCAAGCTCAGTAATTTTGTTGATTAAGAAATGGTATTGCGAAAAGCCCAACCAGTTTAATAAAACTCAGTGGTGAAAAAAATTATATATGTATATTTTAAAATTGGTTATGTAAATTTGATATTGTCTATCTTTAGAGTGATTCTCTTGTAAAATCCGGATGTGCTAATGTAATAGCTTAGTCAATAAAAGTGCTAATTGCTCTTTCTGTTCAAATGTCACAATTTGAAGTCTTAGCAGCTGCATCAACAAAAAATTAAGAATAATCATATTTTTGCTATATATATGTAGAGTGCCCGACCTTTCTTATGTATATATGTACATATGTATGTTTATGAATTAATACAGTGCGACCGTAACTGAATGAGGATAGCTTGAATTTGCCGCCGTAAGTTTTTTCCTAAAGTTAGTTGTATTGACGATTTTTTATTGTGATACTTTTCCAGTTCCGTTTCAAAGGTGACTTTTAACGATAGCATTAATTGTTAAATAAAACTTGTACTTTGGAGTGCATAGAATTAACTTGCACTAGCAATCAACTTAACCCTCCAGTAGTAACATGATTTTTGTTACCTTAGTACTAACATCAGTCTGCGGTCTACTTTCGATTTATTCACTGTACCTGTCATAATCCTATTATTATGTAGCAATTTGGTATTTTTGATTACTTTCCTATAAATAAATTTAATCTTTTTATATGGTAGCAATTCGGTACATACATAATTGTCGCCATTTAATATCAACTTTATAACTGTTTTTAGCTAAAGTATGAATGCCCTTGGTACTCCAGCCATTTTTGTTAATTTTTCCTGTTGAGTACTTAACCAATGGATAGCTAAGTTGATAGTGACAGTTGAACACCTCTATATTTTTTTTGTGCTGACATTTTATTCGCATCTCCTTCAAAACATTAATCCAATCTTCACTAGATAATTTAGACTTAAAATTTCGCACAGTAACTTTGTTAAAAGAGGTTTATAATTGCTACAATTCCCAGAGTCATCAATTATTGACTCTTCAGAAATAGAGGAAATAGTAAGCCTTTGCGGGTGGTGATCTGAAATGCCTTGCATACAATCTTACTATCATAAGCCGGAATTGATTTACTCAAACCTTATATTTCCGCTCGTGTGTGAAGAAAATTATGTATGAATATTATTATAGTGACAAATAAATTTTTATTATTTCACTGGAATATTTCAACGACTCACTGTATCACTTATCATCACTTATCGTTATAATTATATTTATATATGTAATATACTTGCTTGTAGACATTTTTGAGGTTGAGGTTGCCATGCATATTCTGATACTAAGTGATATATGGAGTTCACAAAGTACGTATTTTAAATTATTATAATTTATAGCAAATTAAATTAATAACAAAAAATAAACGAAATCTAATTACTTAAGGAATGGGATTTAGTATGTAGTATTACGGCAATTGCTCAATATGATCTCCATTTTGGCAATGAATTTGTGAAATGCTTGTTTAACACACAATTTTCAAAGTCGTTGGTTAACAATTCTTTCACTGGTCGGAAAATGTGCGGAGGTGCTCCATTCCGCATAAAAGTTGTGGTCGTTTTGCAGTTGTGAAATAACACAATCTCAACATTTCTGTGTCGTATACCGTTTACAGTTACAGACATAGCTTCTCAATTATACATTTCCTCGTAAAAATCCGAACCAATGATAACATCAGCTGTAAAACCGCACCAAACGATGACTTTCTTAATAATAATAATAATAGTAGTGGAAGGGAAGTACTCGACCGTACTACGTAGGTAATAGTGCTCAAATACTCAGGTATGCGGTCTGAGCACTATTAAATAATAATAATAATAATAATAATAATAATAATAATAATATTCTTTAATGTCCAACGGTAACCACCATTTACAGGACAGAACAAAATTACAATTAAATGCAGTGCATGAAAATAAAGAAGAACAATAAGAAATTATAAATACAGCGGTATATCATGGGTTGCATACAAAAGATTCATTAATACATAATACATATATATTTGACGACGCAGTCCAGAACCACAAACATAACCTACAACGGGCAAAGTTAATAAAGTAAATGCGTGATATAATAAAGAAAGGAGAAATCAAAGTATGTACAAAATAAGTAAATTAAAGAAGTATATAACAAACAACAATATTAGTAGAAAGAAGGCTATAGACAAATCTAAATGTTATCACTAACTGAATACCGTTTATTGAAATTATTTACCATGTGAAATACTGGAGACTTAATTAAGATATTAGCTCTTGGTGCTAGCAGCAGGGATGGTGGATCCACAACATTCGCAAGAACATCTAGCAGAAATTTAGCACTGTATCGATCTCGTCTATCTAATAGTGAGTGAAATCCATGTTGTAAGAGCAACGCGTTGTAGTCTGTACCACGTTCAGAATAGGCTCCTGACACCCTGAATGATAAGTATTTCAGAAAGCGTTTCTGTACCTTCTCAATGGCTAGCACTTGATACGTATAATATGGATACCATACACGTGAAGCGTATTCGAGCTTACTTTGAACCAAAGCAAAGTACAAGCATTTGATTGCATGTATATTGGTGAAGTTGCGGCACGATCTTATCACAAATCCCAAAGATCTAGAAGCAGTCAAGCACGTGTTTCTGATGTGGTCAGAAAAGGTCATGCGAGAGTCAAAGAGTACACGAACCTCATTCTTTCTAGGAATCATTTCATCTTTAACCGAGTACTCATATATAATTTTTGATGAACATCGGGTGTAATATATCACACAACATTTCTTAACATTTCAAGAGATATTATTGCAGGCACACCATCCATCAACAAGGCTAAGGTTTGTTTGTAGGTTGATACAGTCAGTAATGTTGTTAACAACGCTGTAGATTTTTAAATCGTCCGCATAACTCAAGCAATTACATCTCAATTTCTCCAGCAAATCATTAATGAAGATATTAAATAGAAGAGGGCCGAGGTGAGATCCCTGCGGTACTCCTGAGGTCACTGAGAAGGTATTGGAGTTGAAGCCATTGTACCTGGCATATGCACTTCTGCCTCTCAAATAGGACTCCATCAATTTTAAAAGTGAGGGACAAAAACCAAAGTAATCAAGCTTTGCTAAAAGTGAAAGTAGTATAAGGATTTATCACAATGTCAGACTCGATACGATGCTGATACGTCTTGTAAGCCCTCTCAGAGTCAAGTTTAAGTTGGTGGCGCAGTCTGTTGAACTCATTAAGATAAAATGAAGATTTAGTACGTTTCCATTTCTTGAAATAAAATTCCTTCATACGCACTAGCTGTCTTGTACGTCTATCAAACCATACAGGATAATAGCGAGAAAATGGTTTAATTCTTGGCACGCAGGTATCAAAGATTACATTTAACTGTTATAAAATTCATTAACTGCCTGATCAACATCATCGTACCTAGACAGCAAGCGCCAATCTATCTCGGCTAATGTAGAACAAAGAACACTTATATCGATTGCACTAAAGTTATAGCGCATGTTGTTGTTGGAAGGAAAGGAGGGTGACTCCGCGACAGCGCGCACATTTATTGTAATGTCTATGGCAGGATGGTGAGCATCTTCCGGTACAAATGGCACTACATCTCATACAACTATTACTTGCCAAGAAACGTTCGTCAAGACCAGATCCAACAGACGTTCGTTCGAGTTAACAATATTATTAACTTGGCGTAGGTTCAAAGTTTCCATAAAATGCAAAATTGTATTGGATCTTCTGTCATCCAACGAAGCAGATACGACAGCAGGAGCATTACAGTCACCGACTATTACACATAATTTGTCCACTAGCAACAAACTCAGTGCATCCAAAAACAGTTCGTAATCGTCACAGTCAATATTCGGTGGTATATACATATATGTATGTTAGCAAAAACCACAGTATGATGCTGAAACCGGCACTTGCAAGATGTCAAGTCAATTAGCGGACACAAAGATGTTATGCTAGAGACATCAACCCGCACGGAAACAACATTGTCAGCGAAAGCAGAAAGCACTCCTCCGCCAGAAGAGCGACCCACTAAGACAAAGTTTCTATCACACCTGTGCACTACGAAGGAAGAGTCGAACAATTCCTGGTTGTTAATACTGTCATTGAGCCA
This sequence comes from Popillia japonica, assembly GCA_004785975.1. NCBI lineage: Eukaryota > Metazoa > Arthropoda > Insecta > Coleoptera > Scarabaeidae > Popillia > Popillia japonica. Next base: position 19,288 of record SMLS01074816.1, on the reverse strand, counting down.
AGTTTCAGTAAACATCACAATATCGGCGTCAATAATACCACTAGATGAGTAGATGTAGTCAGTTTTGGTGCGCAACCCTCGAACGTTCTGATAACGGACTCGAAATGAAGACAAGTTTATTAGTTTAAAGATGGTTTAGCTTTTACAATAGTTGGGACATCCTTAATGTACTTGATGATTATATCTGTCTCGCCAGCTTCCCTACGTCTAACCAATTCCTGCCTCGCATTGCGCCATAGTAGCTGTTGATAAGGGGTTCTATTTCTAAAAACACCGACAGCAGCAAATTCCTGCACCAACTTCAATTTTTTGGAATTTGACATATTCACTATTTGCAAGCATTAATTTAATTGGTCTCTTGCGATTAGACTTAGACATATCAAATTTGCCAAGTCTAATAGGATTGGGATCCATCAAAGGAATATCCAGAGCAGACGCTATCTTCTGTGCAGTCGACTTATCCGCAGCAATTTGATCATTCTTGTGGCCGTTCATTTCCTTAGGAATATTGAATAAAATAATATTATTCTTTCTTTTCTCCCTCTCAGACATCTCGCGAATTATGACTTCGGTCTCCACCATGCTCACATCCAGTCCCGGAGACCCCCTACCCTTAAGTATGTCAACCTCAGCCTTAAGGTCATCAACTAATGATTTTAATGCTTGCAGGTTCTTTAACTGAGTCTCGAAGTCGGAACACTCGGTACAATAAAATGTTAACTTACGTTCCTTGCTCTTAAGACATATCACCTCAGTTCTCGATAATCCGGCGCATGTTGTATGAATATAGCTATGACATAGATCGCAAGCAATTTCTTTCTCTGGAGACAAATCAGTTTTGCACATACCACAAAATGCCGACATTATGGAACAAGTTTATTCAGAGAAAAAAACACAGGGCAAGGACCACAAATCAGGAAGACACGTCACACCAAGGGGCCAATCTTGGTGACCAACCACAACACATGGGAGGGCCACGGAAACAAGAAAATAAGGGAAGCAGGAGGCCAACCAGGTAGACCAGAGACGTTTAGGAACCACTGTATATTATTGAAATTGAAAAAATAAAACACAAAAACTCGGCACTAAGAAACTTCGAGATATTTAACCGAATGAAATATAACGGATTAGAAGCACAATTAAGCAACAAACATACAAGTGAAATATACCTTAATAATACGCGATTTAAAAGAAGTAAGTTGGCGTGAAGCAACCAAAAAACAGTCGAACAATAACCGCGTAATCAGAGAAAACGATACCGAAAATCACGTAGCAGCACCGCACGCCGTAAACAGTTTAATACTACTCTTGTCATGAAGACCTTCTTGAACGATTTCTTGGGGATTCTCTGCAGACCAAATTCTACAGTTCTGAATATTGTCTCCATTCAGGGTAAAAATATGCCGCAGCTGTCCATAAAACACGGGGACAAAATTGTCTAAACAGTGGTGTACGATACTTGTAATCACTTAGATATCGCATTTGCACTGTTGATTGCTAGTGGATTACCTCTAGCTATGTCCTGATACTCATGACGAACCTCTGCAACTTCGACATCACTAATTCTTGTTCTTTCTGATCTTAGTAGGTCAATCACAAACCCTGTTCTTTCTTTTTGTATCGAATTGCGGTGCGCTTTTGTTTGACAAGGCCTCGCTCTCAAACCCACTCTTGTGCGAAATCTTCGTAATACAGCGAAGTTTTCTATTCTAGATACAGTAAAAAACCTATTTCTTAAGCAATTAGATTTCGTTTATTTCTTGTTATTAACTTAATTTTTTAAAAAGTTATAATAGTTTAAAATATACCCCAACAACGTACTTTTGGTAATTTGGATATTTATCTCTATATACTCGACATGTTCTGTCTACCACCTTATCATATCCTACACCATAGGTCATTATCTGCGCCATTAAATTCAGATTCCGATATTTCTATAGGGATTTATCCAAGGGTAGTAAAGTGCATTGTAGCATACCTAAGCATATGGTTTTACTAATAATAAATAATTGGATATTTATTTGTTTTTGCTAGCTTACATTCACCAAATCGACCAAATCCATCGAATGATATCGAAGGCTTCCACGGCCCGAGTCTCTATAATGAGGGTTTCCGGGTGTTGACCGTGTCATGATTAGTAAAATATATACAGTACAAAATAAAAATAAAAATAAAATGCACAAGATATACAATAACTCATTTTTTTTTGACGTTTCGCCACTAATGTAAGCGGCTTCTTCAGGAGCAGAAGAGGTTAACTGGGTGGGTACCAGAAGGTCACGGTAACTCGACGTGTAAACCACGCTAGAGGCGAAAACCTTCTGGTAGGTGAGGGGCGTCAGAAGGCCACGGTAACTCGACGTGTCAACCACGCTAGAGGCGAAAACCTTCTGACAAGGAAAGACTGAGTTATTGTGTATCTTGTGCATTTTATTTTTATTTTTATTTTGTACTGTATATATTTTACTAATCATGACACGGTCAACACCCGGAAACCCTCATTATAAATCCATCGAAGTTTAATACATTTTCTAAAATAAAGCAAACGACGAATTTTAGGTATTGTATAGGAGTAAAACTGTCTACTAATTTCTTACTTGGTTTTCTTAGATAAAATAAATAGTGTGACTCTATATATGAACGAATTAATTATTTTCAGTTTCGCTAACATAAAAAGTGTCTAAATGAATTTTTCATGAGTACGTAATTAGAGATTACGAATAATAATGCTATGTAAAAAATCATATATCTCCACGATACCAGATATAAAAGGGTGCGACCATGAAATGGAAACGCAGGGTATTACAATATAAAAAGTGTGTACAACTTAATAATTAATATATAATAATAATAATATAATATATTCCATTGTAAAGGAAAAAGACAAGACGCGTTTGACCGCATACATTTGCATAAGCTTGTTGCTACCTACTAATTACAACAAAAAGAGGCAGTGCTATGTAATTATTCATGATTAAACTACAATTGTAGTACTTACTCGTTTTCTTTCCACATTAATTTGTGCGCAGTACCAGTGTGCAGGAAAATGTGAAATTATGTCATATGTACAGTTGTGTCATTATCTATGTATGTAACGGGCCTTCATTAATTGTTGTAACATGACACATATGCAACCAGCATGACAAATTGGTACAACTGCAAACAATATCCCTAATTGAAAATAGTTTGACAGAAATTATTTTAAAATTCACTTTAATTGAAACGTAAGTCATTTCTGGGAAGAATAAAAATAAATCTTAGTTGTATGTTTATTTAAATAAAACAGTAGTATTTATTAGCACTTTAATAGCATAAATTTTATTTACAATTTATAATGAAAATATTGTCACTTTTGCCTCTGGAGTAGCTAACGCACTAAAACCTTTTTCACAATAAAGACAGTTAAAACATGCATTTTTGTTGACCCTTTTATAATAAATGTTGGAAGTGATGACCATTACCCAAAATTTGGATGCTGCCAAAGTAGTCAAAATATATCTCTGTCATTTGCTGTGGTTTACAAAAGTGTAGGAGAATTGGCTACTGCAAGAGGACAACGATCCAAAGCATCGGAGTGGACTTTGTACTGCGTGGAAACAAAGAAATGGGGTTGACGTGCTAAAGTGGCTTTCACAATTATAAGACCGAACTAGACGCTCTAACCATGTTTACCGAAGGAATACCAGGAAGACGAAAAATTAACAAAAAAATCTTACGCTCTACAACTCTTATGAGAACCAGCAACTTGTACGTATAAGGAACTCCTGAGCTAAGTACTAATAGTCTTTAGCCACTGAAACGAAACCACTTCTACGTGTCTTAAATATGATACAAACTTTTCAAAAATGTATTCAGAAAAAAATACATATAATTACTTTGTAATACATGTCATATATACATTAAAGTTCATCAACTTGTTTATGAAATTTGAGCTAATTTATATTTTTAAAACCGAATGCACTTCTTTCATATAAACTTTCGTTCAATTAACAGTCTCCAAGTTATGAATTTTTAGGCAGGAGATTGTCGTTCGAGCGTTGCTTAATGCCCTTAGTGACAGCGGTTAAAAGTGAACAAGGGCGAACGCAGATGGTGTACGAGTAGAAGTGTTTAACAGAAATGTACTTATACGTATAAGTGATGTTTTAGTGAAGGCGAAAAACTTTGCGCCGTAACCAACGCACGCGGGAGATAATTGAGATTTTTCACGCGATTTTACAGGTTTCTGTACACAGCTAAAACTTTGTTTTTGAATGTGCACGTGTTCATCTGTACTTTACACGAGGCATTAATTAATTTACTGGTGTCATATGGTGGATATCCATAAATGTTGAGATACAGAAAGTATATAGTCAATTGTTTCTAAGAACAATCTTATACATACCTATTGTTTCTGGACATATCGGAATACAGGGGTAGTTAATGATATAATTGATAAAGTTTGCCATAATAACTTCTCTACTTCTATATCACATTAACTGGAAAACTTTTTATTTTAGAGTACGGTTGTTGACCAAGTACGTTAAATACGAGTTTTCAAAGAAAATGAATGGTTTGCCTTATACATCGGAAATTCATACTGGTGTTAAATTTTAAAAGGACAATGTAGGTAGGTATTAGAAATCGGTCTCACTCTGTTTCCGTTAATAGTCTGCTCGTTTCGGGTAACATACCGTTTGTCGCATTCATGCAATTGGCTTCACGTTGTTCTTTAGCCGCGACCGCATACTATTCGTAGTTTAAAAAATTCATGAGTTCAAAACTGTGTTGGATCTTAGAAGAAAAAGCTCTATTTGCTTTAATAACCTAATTTTTACCACCAAAAAGTTAGTTTCATATGACTGTACTTTAATACTCATAATATAACAGGTAACATAAAAAATAAATGTTACTAAGCATTTCCATATATGTCACTTTAGATGTAGATTGTGGTTTAGGAACTACTTTTTATGTGCGAAAAGCATATATTTACCAGAGACACAAAAAATTGAGTTAATGATCTTATTGTGTATTTTATTATCAGGCTATTTTGGGCTATAATTAAGTTCATAACTTTAAATTAAATTCGAGGACATTTAAATAAAATTTAGAAACAGCGAACGAACGCGTTGTGCTGAAACATATCTGACGACATGCATATATGTAGGTTAAACATATGCAACAAATCGTAAGCCTGTAGATTCTACTTCTTAAAGAAACTTTGTCGTGGTGAAAAATCTTCTTTTATATATATATATTGTTATGTTATTATTGTTATTATTCATACTATCTCCTTATTCGTGTTAGGAGTGTGAAAAAAAACTATTAAATTAAATTAAACAATGATATTAATTAATTAATTATTAATTAGTTAAAAAAAATAAATAACTCCAGCCAATGGCGTGCACGGGGAAAAAATAAAAAACCCAGATTATAATGTGAAAAATTTTATTCCTCAAAATTTATTGTAAAAACACATCACAAACACACATAATACATAATTACATCCATTTCGGCACAATAAACATAAAATGCAGGGTGGAATTACGAAAATCATCTTTAAAAAATATCAAGCAGTACATATGGCAGTTTACGGAGTGGTAGGCCTGGGTGAAATGGAAAAACAAAAGGGAGGGGACAGTGGTTGACAAGTTTTGACGACTGACAGACAAAACAAGTCACGAAAATCTATTTGAATTAAAATACAATGTTTGAAAACAAGTAAAAGTGTATAAGTGCCCATTAGACCTTCAGCCATCAAAATTAACCTAGTGAACAGTGAAGAAAGCCCGGAAAAAGAATAACAAGATTGGAAACGGCAGGGAGGAGATTGCAACGCGCACAAGAGCATATCGGATACAAAAAACACACACAAACAGTTAATTACATTGGGAAATTACCAGGTAAGGGTGTGGGTGGGTTATTTAGATAACCATTGTAAAAAATTTAATATTCATATTATAATCTGGTTCTTCCTAAACTGTTCATATTTTGCGTCATTAGTGACACATAACAATATATACAGAGAATGATCGTTCAATTTTACCGACAATCACATAGTCATAATTTAACCAAATGTTTCTATGCGTACTTGTCTATGGCAATCTAAGATAGTAGTAGTACTTAAGTACATACACAAATTAGCTGAGCGCCATCTTGTTTTAGATTTACAGTTTCGTGCTGGATACGAATAGAAATACTAGTAATATGAACCTATATACTTAGGGAAATCACTAAACCTACCTTGTCGTTGGAAACCAGTACCTTCCCAGATTTTTGGAAAATGCAAGAATCACTCCTTGTCATAAGAAAGGAGAATCAGGGCGGTTGGAAAACTATAGACCCATAGCGATTGTTAATAACTTCGAAAAAGTATTCGAAATCTGTCTGTATACCTATATTTATCTCGTATTCGATGCCATCTGCAATTCCACACAGCAGCAATGACAAATATTTATAAAATATTCGTCCCGCCACTGTTTTAACAAATATATCTAGGCGATATTTAACATGTGTGCATCGCACAATCAGAGTTAGTCTGTTTCGAATGTTGAATGTATGTAGATGTTGCAGACATGGAACCAAACAATTCTTTAATAAAAAGGAAAATACGACTGCGATTACAAACATTGCAACTAAGAAACTATCTTTATTTCACAACAATAGTTTAATTTTACTACAGTTAAATGATTTTCAATCGTTTAAAGGATAACTGGATACATTTAAAATAAAACTGGATACATTTAAAATAAAAGTTCGTTTATTAATTAGTCACCGATTGTATTTTCATACGTAATCACATTGATATTATTGAACTCTTCATTCAAATTCGCAGTTTTTGTAACATCGACAGCTGTTTTTGCGATGTGTTGCGTTTCTTTGATCGAGGTAAACATATTCTTCATTCATAGGCGGTGCCATATTACAATTTATAAGGGAGATTTTTTATTTTGGCATTCGCGTCGTAATTGAACAAACATTTTTTGGATTTATATTCTACGTAATTGTATTTTACCATTCTTAATATTTTTTACTGCTATTTCAAATACACCCTGTATATAGAGTGCATATTCACAATATATGAAAACTACTGAAAAATTATAATATATGTATATAAGGAATTATAATTAATTTTAAGGGTATATAATGTTACACTAATGTAAGCGAAATCCTGAAAACAAAAAAAATGTTGTTAAATGTATGAATCACATATAGCAAATGACGAGACATATAAATGAATTACAAAAATTAAACGATACCAACCTGTCACGCGATATGTTGTTGAATTAGCATTCGCGTTCCGCGCTTAATGTCCAATATAAATCTATACTATTATTTAAATTTTATTTCTGCTTTTAATTGTCATGTCAATGTATGTATGTACTATCGACGGCAAATATAATGCATCAAACTGCAATAAAACGCGTCTATTGTGGGCTTTTCGTTCAGAATCGTTATTGAGGTAAACATAACTGGGCAACTGCAATAAGCTGTATAGCAGCAGGCCAAAGGGTAGCGAGGATGTAAACCAATTGAAACCTAGCGAATTGTGAATATATTGGAAATGAATATGATGATACTGAATTTAGGTAGAACGTAGATAAATTAATTAAAAAAAACAAGTTTATGATAAATTAATCATTATTTTAACGTGCAAAATATTGTTTAAATAATAATGACAAAAATTATAAAATTAGAAACCTTAATACTATTTTCTTAGCATTCACTTAATGTTTTAATTGAAACAACACTAACTATACAATATGTCTTAAAGGTATACAATATATGTACACCTAGATGCAAAGGTATCCGGACACGTATCGAAAGACAAAGAAACACCTCCCGCACAATATTTTGTTCCGTACGGTATACTGACACTCCGCCTATTCGGAACAAAATATTGTGCGGCAGGCGTTTCTCTGTCGATACGTGTCCGGAAACCTGTGCATCCAGCTGATATACATTTATGCCATTAGTTTTCTTAAGAAGTTTTAATCGTTTCAATAATTACTTGCACTTACAGTAATTTAAAGAGATTACGAATTTAAAGGGAGTAATAGTATTTTAAATAACTTATAACATATGTCATAACAATTAACACGTCTGAACTAAATTAATTATAATTTTATAATCAAAAGCTAATCAATCCTAAAGTACTTTGAAACTCTCTAATTTTACAAGATAACTAAGAGGTTGGTAATCTATTATATTATATATAACTTTAGGCCCAACATCTTTAATCATATTTCATTATAGGAATTAATTTGTAATGTAGAGTATATAAAGTATTCAAAATTTCGTAGAATCACCTACACAAGAAATAGATTATAATTATGTGACACAAATTAAATTAAATGTCAATTTCTTCCACTGACGAAGTTGTAACCAATACCTACTAAATTATAAAGGTTCTGGAATAAATGATCTTTAATCGAATTAATAGTGTTTGAATTGACCTAAAAGTAGAAAAACATCTGAACTGTGCTTATCTATGCACATAGTGGTTAGAGAAATACATTTATTATACCTACCTATGTTTTAATAAATTAGAACTAAATTCATTATTTTGTGATTGCGTAAATATTAACAAATATAAATTTCTTTAAACTGCTACTTCATTGAAATCGTTTCTTAATAAGGTATGGGAAACAATTCGTTTTTCTATAAATAGAATCGTGTTATTATATTAAAAAGCATATTATTCAAAATTTACATGTGTAAAACACATGGTTCGTCCATATACCGGGTGTAAATCTGGTAACTGAACGATACTTCGGCACAATCGCCGTCCCCGGCAGATTTACTTCTCCTTACGCGTTTGATCGGGCTCAGATTGGATAGCACCGAGAAACGTATACGCCTCCTTTATTATGTTTATCATTCTCTACTTATAATTGAAATGTATATTGGGAAAAATCGTTGATTTAGTTAGAATTAGTGTTTATTCATAAAACTTATAATAGGAGTTAATGTAAAATGGTTGACGAGTTGTACATAACATGTTTCGTATCGATTTAACAAACATAATTAGCGTTAATGCATAGTTTTCTATCAAAACAAATCGTATTCACGAAGTTTATAAAGAGGTCGATTATTATTACCTCTTGCGATTCATGTAGCTTTTAGAGTGTTACCAAGTGTTACCCTTTGCAAATGACCAAATACTCAATACCTACTGACTGCAATCGCCTACATCTGACTACATGTGAGGGGCAGATGCGGTGCGTAGTTGGGAATAGTTAACGCCTCTAGCGTTCAGTTACCACGTTTACACCCGGTATGTATAATAGCAAACAATATTTACTTTTGCCAAAGAAACAGCTTGTGTTTACGAAATCTAGTTAAGAATTCTAGTCAGCATTACTTCTTAATATAAATAGTAAATGCAACTAATGTAAATGAAATTATAATATATCGCTTTACATTTTTTGTGAATTTTTCTACCTGAAATTTACCTGCTAGGTATCCGTCTCTAATTCTAATTACAGCCGCCCAGTGCGAGTAGTCAAATGAGTCGAATACCTGCGGAAGGCGCTTGAAGTCTGATTCATTACATTTGCCCTCGATACTACATATGTGGTATATTTCCTTGTAACATTTTAACTTTGCGAGTAAGATAGATTCCACAAGCACAAAATGCAATGAAAACGAAAAGGGCAAGTAAATACTGTGAAATATTGATAAATTTATAATTACAATGAATTAAAAAATAAGACAAGTGGAATTTTAGATGGCAGTTTTGGTACAACGGGTAAAATGTTCATGCCAATAGAGAGCTATTTATGCAAATATGTATATAACCTGCTTAAGAAGACCGCGTACCTAGTCGTATTGGGATTGATTAAAAACCAATAAATTCTAGAAAATAAGTAGAGAATTGTTTTGTTTATACAACACAAACTATACATACTTTTTACGAATTGACTAAAAGCTTCATATTAAATTACTCCTATATTAAAAGCTACCATGGTCCGAATCTCTATTATGATGTCTACTGTATTTTATCCTCATCAGAGTAGTATAAATATATACAATACAAAAACAAAATATAAATACAAAAAGAAATATACACTATAAAACTGAGTAATTGTAGGTGCCAGTAATGTAATTGGTTTCTTCGGAAATAACAAGTGGGTAAGAAGGCCACCGTAATTCGATGTGTTAACCATTCGGGAAATTGCAGAAAATATAAAGTTTATGCAGTTGTTGCTTTATTAATTCTAAATTAACGATAGAGAAACAAACTATTAAAAAAATAAAGAATTTCAGGTAATACTTCACATTTACTGATCATTTTGTATAGGCAAGTATTATAAATGTTTACGCTAACGTTAGAAGATTGAATGATATTTCAGCTAAATTTTAGATACTGTACATATGTATTTGAATTGCAGTAGAAGTTGATGAATGACATGGAGCAGCGGACGTTTTAAATAAATCCAACAGTATCTGATCAACCGATACTTCTTTTCTTGATGGAAACTTTAATGTAACAGCCATTTTCATCCTCAATGACATTTAAGTGTTGTAAAGTATTGTGGATTTGGCAATTTAAGGTACAATACAATATTTGTTGGTATATTTTCTTATGTATGAATAAAATGCAATCAACTGAAGACGCCCTCAGCTGATCGACCATTTATGTTGGGAACTCTGAAGAATTGGTAACACGTCTCCTTGCTTTATACCCTATAACGTTATAGTTTATGTTGGAATATATTCAATATATTACAAGCATTTAAATCTTTAAATTATGCTATAACTTATACATGCTATAACTTATGCAAAATATTACATGTAATAAGAATAAAATCATAAAATCTAAAGGAAGCAGATAATGTATCGAGAATTTAAGATTACAGAACACATTAATATAGAGTGCTTAATTTTAATATTTATAACCGCTGTCCAATATATTGTAAGCATAAGGTGTTCGTTCCATGCTGTTAAAAAAATTTCGTAAAATGTCGGGGGAAGTATTATTTACTTCTTGCGTAATAGAATTTTTTAAATCTTCTGCGGTATATAAAACATTAGCAAATACCTTATTCTTTAAGTGGTCAAAATACAAAAAATCCAACAGACCCCATCCAACGCTGGCTAGCGTCTCTACTAATTAGTCGACCCACATAAAATTCTTGGAAGTACTTCAAATTAGCTTGGACTGTATAAGGAGTTGCACCGTCGTGTTAAAAATATCCATATTGCAGTTCCTCATCATCCAATTGATTAATAAAAGGTTTGCTGTATATTATGCATTAATAGTATCATAATAGTACAGCCGGTGACAAGTGAAAAAATAACTGAATACATGCAAATCTTTATTAAAAATAATGATAATATTAATATTTTGTTGCACCTCCATATGCCTTGATAATGGCATTTACACGTTTTGGTAAATTTCCGACATGTAATTTCTGATATCTAACTCCGGATTTGTCGAATTGCTACTTCTAGTTCTGCTTTTGATTTGCATTTGTGTCCTATTACTTTCGTCTTCACAATAGCCCACAAATGTTCAATGGGGTTAAGATCTGGGCTTTGCCACTCCAGAAGCTTAACCCCATTCATCTCAAACCATGCCTTGCTGGAGGAGGCAGTATGACAGGGGGCGTTATCCTGCTGGAACAAGACCGCTTCGGTATTCATACCAAACAATTTCTTTATTGATGGATATAGCACCTGTTCCTGCATGATGGTATACGTTCCAGAATTCATTCTTCCTGTGCAGGTGAAGATCTCTCCAACACCTGTTGACGATATATACCCCCATATCATAATGCTACCTCCTCCATGTTTCACTGTAGGTACTATGCACCCCTCGCGATTTTCTTCGCCACGTCTCCGACGCACATACACAGTCCCACGTGTGCCAAAAATCTAAGAGAAGTTGTGTATTTTTTATTTTTATAAACTGATACTTCAGTCGTTTTGCTCTATTAATTATCTACGTTTCTCAGATAGTATTTATATAAAACTTACCTCAATACTATTGTCATCAGATCATATGACGTTAGCCCAATCTGCTTCTGTCCATGACAGATGCTTTCTCGCCCACTGGAATCGCTTTTTCTTTTAAGTGTCACGAGTGTCATATTGGCGATTTAAGTCACTTGACTACCTTCGCTGAACGACGGCGATTTTTTAAAGATTATCGTTGTAACCAACGATCTTTTCATACGGTTGTTTTCCGTTTGAGTCCTCTTCCTGGTGCTCTTCCTTGATCTTACATCCCTAGTCTCATTGTAGCGTTCTATTGTTGTTTGTACAACACAACGCGAACATTTAGTTTTTTTACTAATCACTACTTGCGAAAATCCTGTTGAATGCAGTGTTATAATTTGCGCAGGTTCAAACGTACTAAGTTCGCGCGTTTTCGGCATGTTATTGTTATCACACACAGATATACAACAAACTCAAAAATAGAACCTGACCCTAAAATAATGCACGATTTACGGATATGAATCTAAATGCTTAACAACCACAGATTACTCCACGAATGATTACACATTCTACAATACGAATATTTAAACAAAACCCCCTCAAAAGAGTTACTTATTTGAGAAATTTCTCCAATAACCCTTATTTAAATACCATTTGCAGTTCTAGCAACCACCAGGTAAAGACCGCTATTGCCTGATTATGGTAATACTGAAAAAATAACTGAATACATGCAAATCTTTATTAAAAATAATGATAATATTAATATTTTGTTGCACCTCCATATGCCTTGATAACGGCATTTACACGTTTTGGTAAATTTGGTATTAATTTCCGACATGTAATTTCTGATATCTAGCTCTGGATTTGTCGAATTGCTACTTCTAGTTCTGCTTTTGATTTGCATTTGTGTCCTATTACTTTCTTCTGCACAATAGCCCACAAATGCCTAATAAATGTGTCACCGACTGTAGAATACTCACTACTCGTAGTCGTAGTACTACTATTTAAACATCAACTTTATTTGGATGTAAATTTTTCGGTAAACATGCGGGTTTGTGGCTAACCACTCGCGATAGTTTTAACTATTCACATATCCGGGTAAATAAAACCAAGCTTCATCGAAAAAAACGCTTATAATTTAATGTGTCGTCATTATTTAACATATTATTAAAACACTGACAGTAATTTCTTCTTTTCTCAAAGTAAATGCAGCACCTTTCATTCAACTTTCTGGGCACTTCCATAAATGAATTTAATTACCAGCGGAATTAATATCCATACCAGTTTGTGCCGATAGTCTCCTTATAGAAGTATTATGACCGATTTTCATTGTATTTCGTATATAAACAAACACATTTTCTGCAACGACCACAATATCAGTATCATTCATTACATCTTTTTGTGATGCCGCAGTACCTTTAACGCCTCTATTTTATATATGTATTTCGTTTAGTTATTTCACATTCAATGTATGTAGATTTTTGACACTCTACCGGGTGCGCCATTAGTGTGTCGGCGGAATGTAGCATGAAAACTACTAGAGATAGGAAAGTGAGATTTCCTGTATGTATATAGCTCTATACCACAATTTTTTTTAAATTATTTACAAATATACAAGGTGTTACAAATTTGCGCAGTCAGCTTCTACTTTTTTATATTAAATAGTTTGCTATATTATTTAGTAATTATTTTTATAGCCACCTAAAATACCTTTGCAATGATATATGGTTAAGTAGGCTAGTATGTTTCCATTCTGTTCTATGGATATTCTCCACCGTCTCTGTATGGACTGCCATACGTTTTCAGCCATATTGTCTTCGTTCAACTGAAGAAAAGCATTTCTTATACGTTGCCGCATATCTTCTGCCGTTGTAGGAGGTGTCATATAAGCTATGTTCTTTATAATAGGCCACAGAAAAAAGTCACAAGGGGTAAGATCTGGTGATCGCACTGGCCAGTTTACTGGGCCTTCTCTCCCAATCCACCTATTAGTAAACACTCTATCTAGGTGCGCCTTTGCAGCAGTACCGTAATGTGCGGGTGCACCATCATGTTGATACCACAATCTGTCCATGAAATTATCTGGAAGACCTTCTACTATTACTGGTAAATTATTTTGTAAGAAGTTTCTGTAAATTTCACAATTTAGAGTATTTTAAAAGAAAAAAGGGCGTACCACAGTGTTTCCTAAAATGCCTTCCCAAGTGTCTCCATTTGTTTTGATATAATTCATAATTCCAGAACTACTAAATGTTGCTTCATCTGTGAAAAGTACATGATCTAAAAAAAATTCATCTTGACGTAACCGTAAAAGCAGCCATTCACAATACACAAGTCTTTTCAAAATCTGTTCGTAGTGAGCCATGATGAATATTAATTTTATAAGGATCGAACAAACCTTACTAATAAATTGTCAAAGCTCTTACCATCCGGGGTTATTGATGCTAGTAGTCGATTTCTGTTGCAAGCGCCAATATGAAATACCATGTCTACGAGTTCCTCCTTCGAGAAATTCATTTTTAGTTGAATTTGGTAAACAATAACAGAAACAAATACTTGAACACCGGATTATAGTAATGCGTAATAACTAATAATTAATAAATAAATAATTCAAATTGCAAAAACGGGCGATAATAAAATTATAACAAATATTGAAACGTAAGAATACGCAAGAGAAACTGCAAAAACGGCTTATGTGGAAACACAGATTTAATGTTTCTTTAGAGTCTTATTAGTTTTAGTTTGAAAATCATGGCTATCTAACCACGTTGGAGTGATCCACATATTGAATATTGTTAAAATATTTTTCATAAAATGGTAAAAATCTCCGAAAATACTGGAAATTAGTGCCATATTTTTGGTACTATTTTGAAGGTAATTTCACAAGGAATTTGCTGGCAATATCTAAAATTATAGTTTGCATTTAAAAAAATCGAAAAAAATAGGGTTGAATTTCGGCAAATGTGCCGCGACATATTTAACACGCTGTATAATTTTTACGGTACACCACTTTGAAGCAGCATAAAGTTTTAGCCCCCCAAATTGATAACAAAAGAATAACGCTCGACACTACATCCGCTTACAATATAAACATTTTAAATCTCAAAAGCTGCAACTGTAAAAATTTTTACAAAATTTACAATATTGCCAAAACTAATGACCGGAAGCCTACATAACCATACATCATTGCAAAGGTATTTTAGGTGGCTATCAAAATAATTACTAAAAAATATAGCAAACTATTTAATATAAAAAACTAGAAGCTAGCAGCGCAAATTTGTAACACCCTGTATATTTCTAAATAATTTAAAAAAATGCGTAGTATAAAACTATATACGTACAGGAAATCTCACTTTCCTATCTCTAGTAGTTTTCATGCTAAATTCCGCCGACACACTAATGGCGCACCCGGTATGGACTTTCATTTTAATGCTATGTGTATATTAATAAAATATAAATATGCCTATATATTCTAACTTATATTGTTTTACTAGCTATTGTTCAAATTTTCTGTTACTACTGTAATGTGTTATGGCCAGTCGATCTTACAGGTTGACTATCTGGATCAATACGATGATGGATTACACATATTTATGTATGTTTGTGAGAGAAATACGTATACATGTGCTTTTCCTGTGGGTGATAATAATTTCTACACTCAATTTTGAAACTAATATTACTGGTAAGAGCTCAGTTTTTACTGCCGAATAAGGTGGTTTTGAATTGAGATCTGATTTCATCGGCTACGTATTTTGTGTATAATATTACCTACCAGTAGGTTAATACAATATTTGTTCTGTATGTGTACACTTTTTCGATCGTTTTTGTCCGTGCAGTGCTTTTTTCGCTCAACATATATTTATACATGGGTGTACACCGAGTCTTTGTGCTCTGTTGTTATAGATACATATGTTTAGCAACAACATAAAATAAGGAATCGGTCTGTTAACTCTCCCATTCTCCTTTGTTTGTACTCTGCTGCTGTTCGCTACCGTTCCCTAATTTACCCCCTTTGTGTTTGTCATTTGTTCTAAGTCGCTGCAAAGAACACTGCAGGCTGTGAAGTGTGTGTTCCTGTTTTGAATGCGAAATGTCTGTTACGTGTGAATGTTGCAAAGCTAACTTTCCCGATAAAGATGTAGTTAATTGTTTTGTTTGCAAAAGCAATTGATTATTAAATTCATTTATGGAATTTATCTGTGCTGGTTTGAATGATAAAGATATGAGACTTCTGAGGTCAAAGATAAACATAAAGTGGACATGTTCAACTTTTTGCAACACGGATATCTTTCTGCAAACTCAAAACCTCACAGCAGTGATAGTACAATTACAAAAGGAGATATGTGAAATTAGAGGTGACATGCGGCTTCGTAATTAGAGGGTGAGCGAAACTCGATGTCTGTTTTATAAGAAAAGGAAAAACGGTAGACGTTATCTGAAGAGAGGTTCTCAAATAGGATTGAGTAAGGACCATTTTAAGCCAAATTTGTGTATTTGCCATATTTGCAAACTGAGGTAATAACGTCATCGATTTATTTTTTCCCATAAACATACCTACATATATGTTGCATTTATAAGCATATGTGTAAAAAAGTCTTAGCAAATTTTCGCAATCGGTACCTATTTAATTTAATATTAAAAAACACATACATATGTTGCTATTGCTATTGCCACAGAAAGAAACAAAATATGCAGGCAATCCCTACAACAACTTTCCAATATAACCACCTACTACTTCTAGACACTTATCCAATCTCCGCCTTACTTCTTTCACCGAAGCTCTACGTAACACTTCCCTAGATAGTTCATTGCAAGCATTTCTGATTTTTTGTTTCAAATGTGCCATGTTAACAGATGGTGTTTTCTAACTTTATTTCTCTAGGTTCTCCACAAAAAAGAGTCTAGTGGGGTCAAGTCCGGTGATTTAGGTGGCCACTGTATAGGTCCATATACAGCGTTAGTAAAAAGTCCTGGAACGGTTGAATAACTTTGTTATTTGAAAATTATGATTTCTGAAATTTGGTATAGGGGTATAGTTAATATAAATGCATTTTATGCAATACAGTTTATATTTTTTTCACTTCCGGTTTAATCGGCAATACGTCCAACTTTTTTTTTAAACGGAACGCCCAGATCTTTTTAACACTTTTGAATGCAAAATAAAAAACTACGTTCAGGAAGTATTAAGATGTTTATTTTTATTTACAAGAAAACAGTTCAAAAATTAAAAAAGTGTCCTAATACAGCAAAAACAAGGTACCCTTGAAAAAAGTTGTTGTTTAGTGTTTGCATTCTTTTTGCCGTCACATTTGACAATTTTAAAAGCGTTTTAACTTTTGCATCGCTATAAATTTACTTATTTTAGACATTGACACATTTGAAACTTACTGAATCAGAACGAATTGAGATATTAATGATGCGTGGGTACGGTGATCGTCAACGTTCTTTTGAAGAGGTTCGTATTTTGTTTAATACTGTTTATCCGGATCGTCACATTAGTAAAAGTACGGTATGCCGAACAATTCAAAAGTTTGAAGTCTTTCGTCAGGTGAAGGATTTACCTAGAAGGGGACGTCCATTAACAGCAACAGATGAAGAAACTAGTTTGAATGTGTTACTTACAGTGGAAGAAAATCATCACGTGTCCACAACAGAATTAGGTCAAATTCATGAGATCTCTCAAAAATCTGCTCATAAGATTCTTAAATCAGCAAGAATGAAAGCCTATAAAATGTATCCCGTCCATGAGTTAACTGAAGATGATCCAGATCGTAGACTACATTTTTGCGAAACAATGACGGAATTGATCGAGCAGCAGCCTAATGTTTTAGATCACATCATTTTTTCAGATGAGGCAACGTTTTGTCTCAACGGCACTGTGAACAGACATAATTGTCGCTACTGGTCAATTGAAAATCCGCATTGGATTGAAGAAGTCCATACACAGCGTCCTCAAAAGGTGAATGTCCGGGCTGGTCTTGTTGGAAACAAAATAATAGGACCATTTTTATAAGAGGAAATTTAACTGGCAACGTCTACTTAAATTTATTGCGAAATGAGGTTGTTCCAGCACTTGCGGCCCTCTTTCCAAATGCAAACATAGGTGATCACCCTAATGCACATTTTTGGTTTCAACAAGATGGAGCTCCCCCCCATTTTGCCCATAATGTCCGCGATTATTTGAATGAAATTTTTCCGGAACGTTGGATCGGACGTAGAGGAGCAATCGAATGGCCAGCACGTTCGCCAGATCTCTCGCCATTAGATTTTTTCTTTTGGGGTCACTTGAAATGTCAAGTGTACAAAAATCGTCCCCATAATCTTGAACAATTGGAAGAGAGAATAGTTCAAGAAGCCAATCGCATCACTCCAGAACAAATACAAAATTCAATAAGAAATTTTACTGACCGTTTACATTTTTGTCAAATTGTAAATGGAGAGCATTTTGAACAATTATTGTAATCGCAACCTGAATAGACAGGTATCTTGATTTTTCTGTATTAGGACACTTTTTTAATTTTTGAACTGTTTTCTTGTGAATAAAAATAAACATCTTAATACTTCCTGAACGTAGTTTTTTATTTTGCATTCAAAAATGTTAAAAAAATCTGGGCATTCCGTTTAAAAAAAAGTTGGACGTATTGCCGATTAAACCGGAAGTGAAAAAAATATAAACTGTATTGCATAAAATGCATTTATATTAACTATACCCCCATACCAAATTTCAGAAATCATAATCTATCCAATTTGCCCCATAACTTTGATTTAAGTGTTGTTGGACAATTCTTACTTTATGCGGTGTACCTCCGTCAGAAACACATGTTTGCTCGCAACTGTAATGGCACATTTTCGAGAAGCGCAAGAAGTTGTTCTTGAAGAAATTGCAAATATCGCTCACTATGTAAAACTACTTGGCAAAAATATGGACCTATCAAATGACCATTAATAATACCACACCAAACGTTAATTTGGAGTGTCCTTGACGCCTGGACAAAATGTGGATTTTCAGTAACCGTTACTAACAAACCGGCTTTCGTCCGTCCACTCAACTGGAGCTGTACAAATTAATAATATTTAGAAACATAATGATAGGTGTCTTGATCTTATCTTTTGTTCCAAGCTATTGTTATTTCACCTCTCGCGCTCTGAATTTTTACTTGTGCCAGAAGACTTACATCGTCTAGTTCTTGCATTTTCTGTTACCTATAGTACTACTCATACGCTACCATTTGTGTCTGCTGAAGTAATGTCGTACAACTTTAAACGTGCTAGCTTTGTAAACTTATATGCTCGTGTAGCCAATGCCAAATGGGATTGTGTTGAACAGTAACGACATTGATTAAGTATGTAATAATTTATATTCCAA
>SMLS01074815.1:0-13240 GCA_004785975.1 Popillia japonica | reverse complement strand
GATACATTGTAGTAGCATTAAGTAAGCAAATTAATCTTCTTCGAAAGTGACGTCGTCAACACTGTCATTTATATTTGCAATTAAACTTTCTGCCTTTTCATCAACTAATATCTGTCATTTGAAATGTTTATCTTCAATATTAACAATATGTGTATAACTTCGTTGCCAATCCTTCTACGATTTTTGCTAATTTTCCATGAAAATTCTTCTCAGCTACTTTCCGAAGATTTTTCTATTCTTGTATTTCCCTTAATGACACTGATGTACTTTTATGTTTATAAAAATGATTATAAGCATTAAAAAGTACATTTAAATGTGCGTCCCAAGATATGATTCGCCACGCATGACATGATCCGCGTTTACAGTGCTTAGACATTGGTACTTTCAGCTAATGCAAATTTAACTTATGTGAGATGTATTAGTTTCTACAAAAAGTAGAAAATTTGTTGTAGAACCTAGAGTAAAGTAATACTGTACTACTACTGTACTACTGTACTACTGTGGAAATAAATATAAATCAAACCAAGAGTATTCTATCGTTACTGTCACTAAATTGTGTGCGTGTTAAACTACACGAATTTGAGAACTACGTAGAAATATGTAATTGAAAATCAACGAAAAATTTAGTGGTAATGCATCAAAAATGTCTAGATTTTGAGGCCCAAAATGTAGTTAAAGTCTGTCCATTTCGTTGTTTATACTTACGTATTTATTACATACCGCCAATTAATCAAGTTCACGCATATGCAAATAAAAATCAAAATGCTATGAATAGTGTATTGAAACGCAGCTGGTTGGTATTTGGACGAAACCAAGAGAGAGAGAGAAAACATAAATATCAAAATTCTGAAAGAATAGGCTGACAGTTGAGTCATCTACAGCATTGCTGATTTTGTCAAATCAGTTTTTCAGAGAGCTGATCTTTATTTTGTGAAGTGTTTTTACGAATACTGGATTATAGATTTTGTTTCTTTTTACAATGCTTTTAGTGGTTCTAACATATAGAGTAAACGGGGCAAAATACTTGCAAAATGTATTCAAAGTGCCCACCAGGAGCCGTATTACAAGCATCAATGGCGGCGCTGAAAGTTATTATGTCTTCGACATTTACAGCATCGGTACGGCGACCATACACTAAACTTTTCATGTAGGTACTCCAACAGACAATTTCTAATGGATTTATGTAGATCAGAATTATGAGCTGGCTACGGAATGCGACCTCTACGTCCTATCGAATGTGGAAAAGTTCCGTGTAATAATGCTTGTACAACTCTAATACTATGCTCGAGTACTCCGTCAAGAATATTATTATGGTAATTCATAATACACACCATTTGCGGTAAATGTAGGTTTATCAGTGAAAAGAAATATTGATTACGATCTTACTTATCCTACAGATTGTATTATTATCTCTTAATTATTTTGTTATTATTGGAGTTGTTAAATAGTTTTTACATAGCAATGCTAAATGACAGGTCATTGCCATGTGTAAAAGCAAAACTTAAGCCATTTAATCCTAACCAAATACAGATAAATCCAAATACCTCAAATTTGGATTCATCGCTTAGTTGCTAGTACCTTTAGCCAATTACTTACTGGCCAATATTGATGTTCACACTGCAATTGTGGCTTTCGGACCGCAGTACGTGTATAGAGTCCGTGACTAGAATTTCCAGTTACGCCTATGTAACAGTTTTATTCTTACAACTTCAGCGTTTGTTGTAAGATGAGAAGGTTCTTGTTGTTCAATATTATTTGATTTTATCGCTCACGGTCGAGCTTCTTTAATATGTACTTAATATGTACAGAAATATTCTTTTATTTCTTACATACTTCTTGTAATCAGAGCTTTGAAGGGTGGCAAATACTTATGGGCAAGGCTGTATATACATATGTATATGTAGAGGACACATAAAATATTAAAACCGCTATAACTCCGTATCAGCTTACATAAAAATGCAAATTCTTTGGAACGGATATTTATAATTTTTCAGTTTAAAAATGTCTCCTACACAACAATTTAACAATAATTTACCATTACATATTAACCGTGCCAAATTATATCAAACCAAATTAAAAAATTGTTCGCATCCAAAACGATTCTAATTTTGTACATTCCATAACAATCAATTTAATAAATTGTTGTGTTTTGACTTTTATGTTTCTACTTTCGATAGTTACCTATACTTGAGTTCAAAATATAGTGCGGGGTCATTAGTAAAACTATTAGGAATTCATTGTGGTAATCCCTTCCTAACCCGGGGACTGTAAACAAAGATTTTAATAACTTGAAAACTATCTGGGCCGGCTTCAGGATATTAAGAAAATAAAGTCATTAATATTAATGTATAACCTTACTACTCAATTTTTATAATACTGTCCTGTAGCTTGTTTTTCATATCGCTTACTTTTATTGCATACCACCTGCCGTGCTGAGGTAATTATGAGAGCTTACCGTTCGCATTATAGTTTGAACCGGACTATACATATTTCAGATTATTATTCATGCACTTGCGTATATGTAATTTTAAAATCAGGTAAAAGCGTGTAGAAAACTCTAAAATATTACACATACAAGTGGTTAGTTGTCGATTTTAAAGCAGGAAGTACTAATTGCAAAATAGAAATATGTATATTGAATTAACTGATTTATAATTGAAGAGGTCCTACAAGGCAGCATGAATACGTAATAAAACTGATAAAAGAGAAGAAGAAGAGCTCGCTGAAGTAGAAAACTACTATACAACTGACTTAAATAGAATACAGAACATTCAACAGTGAAATTCAAATATTTTAAGAAACTTTAGCACACATTGAGAATGTGTTTTTCCATATTCATTCGAATGAACCATTTTAATGATAAGTGGGCATTGGAAAATCTGATGCCGATGAAATATAAAGTTAGTTTGAAACTTTATCTTCAAATGCAATAAAATATGTAAAAGAAAATTAAAACATATGTGTATCGTGGTGTGTATCTTATTGTCTTCTATGCAATTACGAAAAACCTTCAACACGTAAACACTGATTTTGAAATTTGATAATTATTTAGAGTCTTTGAAACCAAGAAACAAAACTTTTCTGTTGGTAACCAAAATGCCAAATCGAAAACTATCTCCCTAGTAAATTTCATTATTTTCAGTTTTTTAGCTTCTTATTTCGCAGTTATGGTAGGAAGAAATGATGATACACGAAATTAAAAAAAATGTGGCAAAATCGACAAGCCTTTTTCTTACGGAAGATATTAATGGCCAACTGTTCTTCTGGTAATTTCAATGGTTATTTCTTTTTCTGTTCTACAGTAATTGCAAAACTAGTACATTCCTTCAGGGTTATGAAGCATTAGTCATAGCTTTGTAGTATTCGGTCGCTAGTAATGATGTATAGAACGGCGAAGTTAAATAAAGAAACAAGAAAATAGAGAACCAACGAATTTACAAGATTTTTGTTGGATTGTAATTGGAAAATTATGTATGTAGACGAAAGTATTGTATGTATGTACATAGAAAGGGCGCCGAATTTCAAAGTCAGGAGATCATCACAATCACTGAACACTGCCAAATAATTTGCAGTGTGCGTGTCACCTATCGTATATTATTATCTTTATACAGATGAATTGAACGTGTTAGAGTTGCCAATTCAGCACGTGTTTCTGTTAGTTTACTAAGTTTAAAAAAAAACCGGAGGACATGTATAATTGCGTACAAACTATACTCAGTGACATTTTAAGTGTTACACCGAATCATTTGTTTAACCTGATTTTTTATAGGCATCGACAAAATGGGATGGTCGATATCTGCTTGTGGCACCTCGTTCCAACCAACTTGATTAACTGCGCCAAAGTTTGTGGCGGCTGGTGCCAAGTAGACAGTCTCCCATGATATCCCACACATGTTCGATGGGGTTTAAGTCCAGGGAACAGGGTGGCCACGGCAAAACATTAACGCCTGCTTCTTAGAGAAAGTCTATAGTTCGACGAGCAACCATAAGCAATAGCCCACGTCGGCGTCGTACTCTTCTACGGCCATCGTGGCTACCTAGACAGAATCGCGAAGACGACATTATGCCATTCTGTTTCCCAATGCTGCCGTTCTCTGCACCAGTTCAAGCGTTGACTACGGACGGTATGAAGAAAGTCCAAAGACTCGAATGCCTTGATATATGTATGTAGTGTACGCATAATAACAGGTCTACCTTCTTCTCCACACCATTGGCCAGCGATTTGGCGCGTTGTAACAAAACTGTCTCGTAGAGCAAGTTATCTGAAGCCTTTATCTTGACGTTCTGTGATACGCCTCGGTTGACCGGTTGGTCGTCTTCTGCCCACATACGACACACACGCATTACCGTCATTGCAGTACAATTAACACGGCAGCCACTTTCGCGGTAGACCAACTAACATCTCGATAGGCAACAATTCTACTCCTGTCAAAGCCAGTAAGATGGTAATAGTTTTGACGCTTTCGGACTCTAGGCATTTGGTTAAGCTTAATACTTGTAGACGGACACGCAATAATTAAACTTTTCTATATTAGTCAGCTCTCATGAACATGAATTTCTTCGCAGAAACGTAAGAGAGTTTTTTTTTCGCAAAAAGTATCAATGATAAAAAGTTGACATTCTAATCATAGCATGCTTTAAATATGTATAGTCATGTTGATCCCAAAAAAACAAACAAATTACTCCTTGTGCGTGTAACACTTCTAATGTCACTGAGTATATATGTACATATATCAGTAAATATTCCATCTCTAAAAACGAAATTGCGTCAATATTTTTAAAACCACAAATACGTATATATGTACACTCATGGAAAGTAAAGATTGAACACTTTCAATACGTTGTTGTATAGAAACTGTCCGATCTCTACTTTCCATGAGTGTACGTACAAAATATAAAAATATTTTAGATCCAACATGTACATGTACTTAGTTGTTGTAGTGACTTACTGTTGTAGACATATTTTTGGAAAAGGAAGAAGTACACAACTCACAAATATAAAATTTGAAACGGTAGCTTTTATCACAGGCAATACAATATTCATTTCATTTCTTAATTCTTAGTAAAATTAAGTTCTTGAAAAACAATACGTGTAAAATCAGCGTCAGTTTTCATTATTGATAAAAGTTCACTTACATTCATATCACTCAAAATTGTGTTTGTTTATTTAAAAGTGTTTCGAATTGAAGAATGTAAATTGGGTCAGGCTAAAATAACTAAACATATTACTTACTTGTTTATACATACATTAGGATTGGAGTAAGCTACATTCTAATGTACATGCTGATACATACATCAATTGAATTTCATGAAAGAGGTGACAAACTCTAAAGGTAAAATTATGTAAGCTATGGACCTAGCACGTGACTTCATCATTTCTTCGTACGCTAGACTTACTTATAACTATAACTATAACTTATAACACCAATTTTTTCGCTCATAGTAATTGTTCACATATTGTTCGCATATTGTTTATATGCGATCGCTAAACCAATATAAGTACAATAATAGAAATAGAACTATAAAGTAGAATAATAGAATATTATGTATATATATTTATTCGTTCAAAACTAATTTATTGTCTGTGTTACTCATTTGAGTTTGAATTAAAATGGTTCTAAGGACGGTAAAAAAAGTGTATTTGTTGGAATATTATTTTCGCTAATTCGGAAACGGTCGCAATGATGATCCAAGATTGCAACAGGTGTCAGTTAGATATCGACAACAGTTTCACAAAGCAACCCCCAGTTAAAGTGTTATGTTCGGTGCTGTTGAGAAATTTCGTCGCACTGGTGGCGTGTTGTGTCAACGTAAAGGTTTTTCAGGTCACTTGAGGTATGATGAAGGAAACAATATTTCGGACAGAAAATCACCCGGAATATATTGCAGAACTACGAGAAAGAATACAAATATTTGTTCAGCATTAAAATCAACCAGTTTTCATAAATACTTATAATAGTAATAATATATTATTATTATAACTTACAAAATCAATATGAAGCTTGTTTGCGTAATGGTGAACATTTAAATTAGAGAGATTAAAAATATAATTTTTATTTTCGGAACTGTTTATTCTGGCGGCTACTGCATAAGTAAACCTAATTTAAAAATCAACTAAACAAAACTTTTACAGTAATAGAAATAAACGAATATATGTAATACAAAAGCACAAGGCTAACTCAAATTTCAAACTAAAGTAAATCTAACCGCTGTTTGCGCACACATAGCAGATGCTCATTACCATTTTGTCGTTACAAATGAATAAACGTGATTTAGTTGTACATACGGTATATACCCATAAGATATGAATTCGTCCGTAATAAAAAAAAATCTATATTTCTAGCGCATCAAAGCCACCAGTGCCATCAAGAACCTCACGGGATACTCCAACAGAACGTCAGGATACACCAGTTGATAAAACTTGTTTACACTATTTACTTCTCTAACTTCTATGTGTAACTCTCTGTCTATGTTGAAAACTGTTTGATTGTTGTTACATTACTTGTTTGGCGATATCCTAAACGCATTGTTCTTATGTAATAGGATACATATCTGTCTGTTTACTGTTTGCTGCTATTCTTAGCAGTCGGCTGCTTCTACGACCGGAAAATTTACTGGTTCGTGCCACTCCTTTTGCAATTTTTCTGCAGGAGTTTTTCATTTCATTTCGTTTTATATTGTAACACATCTTTACGGTACAATGTTTGCCAAATTAATCATGTCAAATACCAGCTACTAACTATTTAACTATAAAAAGAAGAATATATGCTAATGTAGAGGCAGTGATACCCATAAATTCCGAAATATAAATCCAACAATTTACTGCAGAATTGGACTGGAATTAGGAAGAATTGCCGGATATGACCTAAATTAAATTATTAAAAAAACTACAAATCCTTATTTTGTTAATTTTCAAAAATGCGTAAAGTGCTCTTGGTATAATATATACATACGTATTATCTGTTGGCAATGCTTGACACTTTCAATTCCTTCTAAACTGATCTACAAATAGTGTGTGTAAATAGAATACATAATAAGACTGATTTTTTCATCTAACAAGAGTTTTATATTTTAATAATTGATGATTGATTTGGTGTGCTCTTGTCCCATCAGTTAGCCTATCCTTAGCTATGCATCCGCTTCTAATAGTACACGTTTTAAAACACAGCAATGAAGAAAGGATTGTGTTAATATTGGTAGAAGTTATAATAAATTCTTCGGCTTTCTGCTGGAGTAACAGGAGAAAACTTAGCAATGATATCTAACTATAGAAGCTAGACGAACATATACACTACTGTGCAAAAGAAACCAACACCCATAAATATTTTACAACAATGCGAAGTACTATAAATAAATGACCTATAATACCTATAATGACAATAAACATTTTTATTATGTATCTAGTGCGATTGCTACTTATACATTTATAACAATATATATGAGTATTTTTAATGTTTCAAGTGCGAATATTTTGTGTGGCCACCTTTAAATTTAATAACGTCGTTGATCCTGTTCTGTGCACATCATTCAGTTTCTGAATAAATTCATTGCTCTGTTGTTGGGCCAAGTAATTTTTAATTAATTTGGAAACATGTTTGTGATTATTGTTCTGTTGTAAGCCTATAAGGTGTAGTCCTGAAGGGATGGTATGGTCTTCTAATATTTTTTTGTATGCTTCTGCAGTTACTCTGCCATCTATTTTTATGAGATTACCAACACCATTTGCAGAAATACATCCCCAAATCAATACATTGCCTCCCGCATGTTTTACAGCTGCCTGTAGTCATGGTTCCAAAAGATATTCCCTTTGCCTTCGTTACATATTGACGTCTATTTGTGCCAAACAGTTGAAACTTAGATTCGTCGGCCCATAAAACTTCATGTCACTCATTGTTTCCCCAGGATTTATGGTCTAAAGCATATTTTAATCTTTTTGCTTTATTACTTTTTCTCAATAAAGGTTTCTTTATTGCCACGCATCCTTCTCACAGTTGAAGCATGCACAGATGTGCCCGCCATTTCTGCCAGGTCCTGTGCTAATTGTCTGCTTACTTTCTTACAATTTCGTAAGGATATAATTTTTTAAAAACGATCATCGGCTCCACTAAGCTTCTTTTTGACTTCGATTTATCGCCTACTTGAGCAGTTTCGTTGAATTTTCTAATAATACTTTGTACATTGTACCGTGACCACAACACGTTCTTCATGAGCACATATTGTTATTTGTGCATTGGAGAAACCGAACTTTGGAAACAATTTTAAGTTTATAAATCTTAATTTGCAAAATTTATATTGTATGCTACTGTGGCATACAAATTTAGGTAATTTTAATAAATTAATTAAATTAATTTACCAAAACATTTTTTGTAAAACTTTATATTACATATGCTATTACAGTTTGCAGCGTATAAAGGTACATGATTAGGAATACATATATATGTAGTATGTAAAATATAAACGTATGTATATACATATAACTACAAATTATGACGTCAATATGAATAATGCGAACTACATGTCCATGCCATTTAATTTTAAATAATAGTACAATAAACTAATTTAAACATATTCGTTGCGATATGTCGTAAAATTTGCTCAATGAAATGTAGTCACGTTTAAAAATAGCGTCTCATTCAGGAGAAAAATAGTGTTGTGATATATGTATATACATACATATGTGTATGTAGGTAGTACATATGTATGTATAATAATAGGACTCGGATAAAAATTCTGCTAAACTAACAATAAGTTGGAACTTGTTATCCGGAAGTTCAAGGTTTATAATGACAACATAAAGCTTACGTCGTCGCTTGAACTTGACACTCAACTAAGAAATATGTAACATTGTCTGGTATTTTTAAAAACATATAATATTACGAATTAATAAATATATATAAATAAAATTTTCTAGCTTTTCTGAAGTAAAATAGGTATTTGCTATTTAACCCTTTCGTGCATAATGTCCACTATAGAAGAAATTATTGAAATTATAGAAATTTTCAACTTTGTGCCCAAAATACAGTTAAAGTTGGTCAATTTTCTTGTTTATCCAGCATTGATACAAATATTGCTGATTTTTCAAGATCACGCATATGGAAGTAAAAAAATCGATAAAAAATTGTTAGATGGTATGAATAGTGTATTGAAACGCAGGCTTGTATGTGCACGAGACCAAGACAGAGAGACATTGTAGCTGAGTAGTTAGTGACTTATAGTGTTATTAATTGTATCAAGTCAGCTTTTATTAATCGTACAGCTAATCTTTCTATTGTGAAGTAGAATAGAGTATGAATACTAGATTTTAGTTATGTGCTATAAAAAAAATCTTTTTATAAAATTTGTGGTGGCCGGGAGAAGAACCGATATGGGAGAAACAGAACTAAATATTTCCGAAAGGTGTCGACCATGAGCACTAATACAAGCATCAATGCGGCGACGAAATTTATTATCTATGCACGTAAAATTTGGGATGTTGTCGCGAATGCGTTGTGCTAGAACATAAATGGGATCCCACAGATCTTTGACATTTTCAATATCAGGACGGCAATCATACACAGAATTTTTATTTTTTAAATATATATCTCCATAGAGAAAGTCTAATAGGTGTAGATTTGGACTAGGAGCTGGCCAAATAATGTGACTTCCACGTCCAACCCAATGTGGGAAAGTTTCGTTTAAAAATGCTTGAACAGGTCTACTATTAACTGTTGCCGTATCGCCAATTGTATGTCCATTAAATACTCTGGTAATGTATTCTAGAGAAACTTTAAATACAAGTCCGCACTTAACCATTGTGGGAGCACACGTGGTCCAAGTAATTGATCCATGCCCAAACCTTTACAGATATCTTAACTTGCAAGGAGCTGTGCTGTATATCACGCGGATTTTCGTATGCCTAATGGTGAATGTTGTTATAATTGAAAATACCATCTTTGGTAATCGTAGATTCATAACTGAAGAAAATTACTGAAGCGAGATCTGGCTGTTCAATTTCTCTATGCTGAAACCAATCGCAGAAGGCAACTTGGCGGGGAAATTCTAGTTTCGTAAAACTATGCTCGCGTTGGCTATGTTACAAATTCGTCTTCAAAAATTGATACACGGTAGTTTGAGACACATTTACTTGCTGTACTAGGTTCCTTTCCACGATGTTTAAAATTTCTTTTGTATTTAGGATTGACTCGTAAGTATCTCTTACGCCCTTTTTTATGTTGCGCTATTTACAACTAATCCTGTATACTGGAAATATGAATAAGCGTTAGTTTTTAAAGCAGGAAAGGTAAAGGATTTGACAAAGCTGCATATGTACAACTTATGCGAAGATTAAGCAACAATTGAATTTGGAAAAATATAAAAATTCGATAACCCTGTAAATAAATCATGATAGTATTTCTGTACAAACGTTAGCTATACTATAGCTAAATAACAAACACTTGTATGGCTTATAAAGCCATAAAGCCTTATAAAGCCATTTGCAAAGTAAATTGTCGGCATTGTAAAGGACAGTAATAAATATTTATGTATTGCGACTTCTGCTTCAGTTCCTTGCTTTTTATTAGTACGAAAGCGGATTCCCGTCTGTTTGAAGGAGAATGTTGGCAAATAAATGGTGATATAAATGATATAATGATATAATGTAGCATATAACCATAACAAAATGTGTCAAATACGATTAGTAACCTTTTCAGATAACATGAAAAGAAAATATATGACGTTATTAACAGCATTTTCTGCATGTAGGCCAAGTACACGGATTATTTAAAGCATTTTTAGCTATTAATAAATTGGCAACAAACTCTCGGCGCTTTGAAAACAATGTATGTATACTTACAAGACAAATTAAGATTATGAAGCATGACAAACTTTACCTTGAGAGGAACATTGAATCTTTTTCAAAGAAAAACTGTTGTTGTTGATTGGTGTTATGTCATCAGACAATTTTCAAGTTATTGTAGATGTGTGTACACAAAATGAGACAAGAGTGTTAATTATATTTTAACAGTAAATTAGGACTCGGATGTGTGCTCAAATAATCTAAGAAAAATCAAAATATCATTTATAATAATTTAATCATTTAATCATACCTGAATGTCATTAAAGTAAGCTCTTCACTAGGATTTTTACCATGCTTTTCCTAGTCCTTGAACAGAATTGTTTGAGCTTGACACAAAATACATTGATGTAAGGATCATTATTCGTATGATTATAGATTTACAATTCAAAAATCTTTTATTTCGTTCGTGAAATTGTAGGGAAACATAATCCTATGTATCACTGAATTTCTTTGTCTTTAAATAGTTTTGTTGATAGGCATGGCTAGTTGATTATTGTAAGTATGTGACAGGAATAAAATGTCAATTTCTTCCACTGACGAAGTTTATAACGCAACCTTAATAATTTGTACAAAGGCTCTGGAATAAATTGATTTTTAATCGATTAGAGTTTTATTTGACTTAACAGTGGAAAAAAATATCTGGAAAATAGACTTAATACTTAAAGGTCAGAAAAATACAGATACTTATTATACAAGTGACTAATATTAGTCTCTATAGTAAATATTTTATCACGTCATAAAACAATCTGCATTACAATAAACTGAAATTAAAATTTTCGAAATCGCCTGCTTTACTGCAGCCGTAAAAGTAGTGACTACCAATATCCAATTATCAAGAAATGGTGTATACCTAAACATGTACTACCCTGTACTACAACTTCCCTAAAGTCTTGCATGGTTAAGGCTTGTTTTGCACTTATTTGCAACATTATGTTATTATTGCCAGCAAATATAATAGTGTCGTGTGTTTGATTCAGTATTTTTTGGTTCCACAGTAATAGCAAATTATGTACATATACGTATATGTATACAGATACTTATTATTTGTTGCAATTATATTAACTTTCTGTAATCCTTTTCGTGTAATAAATGTATTATTATTATTATATAGAAGAGCCTCCTGTAAAAGCATGAAAATTGATTGAAGAAGTATAGGTATAGTATTCAAAATGTTACAATATTTTCCGGAATAGTAAGAAGATGACTGAAGGATTGGACCCGTGGATCAGGATTTAGACAACTAGCAGATGGTCTTGTTTACTAATGTAGTCAGAAGTCGATTAAGATCTTTTGATGTACGTATATCGATCTGAAGAACACTAAGAGAAAGCTACAGACAAGCACGTATCAAGGCTTTGTGAAGACTTGTACAGATCTAACAATGATTTGAAAGAAAATTTTAACCGTTAAAAACGGGCCGCTTTTTTATTTTCAATTCGTTTATATGTTTTCACTGAAAATTTGGTTGAATTGCTAGTTATTAGTTATTTTCCGGCTCTTTGTTTGATAAAAATACTGAAATGATTGAAAACAATTCTTTGTACTCCTATTTCAATTAAATCAATTTTGATAAGTACTGTTGATTAACAGAAATAATACAAATACAATATTTATTAAGCATTAATTTTGTCTATTAGTGTATGTGTATGACAGCGTATTCGGAAGAGTGAAGGTGTAATAGTTATACACTTGCCAACATTGCACCTTTCTCTTTTTCACAATTTATATCTAACGTACAACCAGATGACGCAAGTTGGCAAAGTATTAAAAACAATATATCAAAGAATATATTTCTAATATGCTGGAACTTGGTAGACTGGCCTCCTATATTCATTTTATATAGAATTAGTTTTATTTCAAATGTCTCATAAATATCATTTAAATATGTGGATATGTGTATTAGAAGATAGGATGACCTTTCTAGTTAAAGTGTACGATGTAAGTTTAGCAATTTAATTTTAAAAAGGATGCATGTTTTTTTAGAAAACGTAACTTTGTTTTGGAAAATGACTGGTATTTAAAAATATTTGCTTGCAAGAACTATTCTTGTACCCGATACTTTAAACAGTTCAAAAGTTTTCTAAGCTTATTTTGGACTCTACACAAACTCAAAATATTTTGATAGATATATGTCATAATATAGCACTAGGTGGTAGATATTCTATTCATCTCATCATTATAAAGTTACAAGTACAAAATGTTCCAAATGTTGAAATATATTTGCAAATTAATGTTAAATATGTAAAAACAGCTCATTAAAATTTTTAAACATACTATGTGAAATCAGCTAACCAAAATAAAGAAGGAAAGGTTTCATGTGCAGGGACTAATGAGAAAATGAGTTTTCTTTAGTTCAGTCCAGCCCTGACGCATCTACCATATGAGAATCACCAACTGTCGGTATAT
>SMLS01074813.1:0-25709 GCA_004785975.1 Popillia japonica | reverse complement strand
GTTTTTAGATTTTCCAGGCAGCCCCAACTAGCTTTGAGGTTGTCTGATAGGCTGCTAGAGTTTTTAGGGCCGCCTGACTGTCCGATAGGATATGTATCAGCTGACCCTTTGGTTGTTTATCCAATGCCCTGCGGGCACATATCTCTATTGCTAGTATTTCAGTTTGTTGCA
Organism: Popillia japonica; assembly: GCA_004785975.1. Classification (NCBI taxonomy): domain Eukaryota; kingdom Metazoa; phylum Arthropoda; class Insecta; order Coleoptera; family Scarabaeidae; genus Popillia; species Popillia japonica. The sequence continues at coordinate 25,538 of SMLS01074813.1, read as the reverse complement.
CGATGGTATATTGCCCTAATATCATGTATTCTTCATGATTTAGGGTTTCCCCATATATACCTGCCCCAGAACCTGTCGTTCTCTTTGACCCGTCTGCGTACCAGATCTGGGTTCGGATTCCAGGTTTCTGCTTTTCACACCACTCCTCCCAATCTAGGAGAACCTTGAATGGTTTATCAAAGGAGAGTTTGGGAATCATTGTATCACAGCCCATTTCAAAAATAGGGTTTGTTATCTCAGTGGTTATTCTGGCATTCCCCGAAGTATTCTGGGTTCTCCAGTTTCCACCGCATTTCAGTCTATGTACCCCTATTCTTGCCTCCCTCCTTATGTAAATGTCGAAGGGGGGCAGGTTTAGCATGGTCTCCATAGCAGTTGTTGGCGCGCTTTTTCTAGCACCAGTGATACAGAGGCTAACCTCTGAACCTTTGCGAGTTTTGCAATCGCTTGTTTCTGTGTAACTTTAGTCCACCAAATCAGGCAACCGTAGGTTACCACAGGTCTTACCACTGCAGTGTACAGCCAGTGCATCATGCATGGTTTTAATCCCCATGTTTTCCCAATTGTTCTTCGGGTGGTCATTAGTGCTCGTTAGCAATTGTCATCATCTGTTCAAGATGTTGATTCCATGTTAACTTCGTGTCAAGGACCAATCCTAAAAACTTTGTTTCCTGACTGAATTGTACTGGTTCGTTACGAAGTGTAAGTGGTTTTAGGCCATCCAACTTTCTTCTGTTCGTAAAGGGTACCAGTGTTGCTTTCGCAGGGTTAACTCTTAGATTTTCCTGCCTACACCACCTTTCTGTTCTTTTCAGAGCTCTTTGCATAAGTTTTGAAATAGTCCTCGCATTTTTCCCCACCATGAGTATTGCAATATCATCTGCATACCCCTGGGTATAGTAGCCCTCATCGTTTAAGGTAACTAGCAGTTCGTTAATTACAAGGTCCCATAATAGGGGTGACAGGACTCCTCCCTGGGGGGCATCCCTTGCGTACCGACACCTGCATTGTTTCACTTGCTAACGATGTTTCAATGAGTCGTCCTTCCAGCATGACCTTGATCCACTTACAGATAGTGTCTTCCACACCATTATTACACATTATCATACTGACAATAGTAAAAAGATGGCAAAGAAGATCCGGCTTGGAAACCTTCAAGGTATACTTGTTACAATCTATATTAGTTGCAATATTATCAATGAACGATTTGCTACGAGGTATAACTTGAGTCATGTCAGTTATAATTAAAAGTAGAAGATTGAAAGAATTAAGAACGTAAACAAATTTATTTGAAACAGATTTGTCATTATACTCACTTCTATTAATCAATCTAGAGGTTCTTCATGCAGATTATCTAATGTTAATTGTTTGAAGCTGTGAAAATATTTTAACTAATTTACTCCTAGTTTGCATTTGCACCGATTTCCTTTGTCTGGAAAACTGGAAAAGTGCTATACGTAAGAAGGGAAGGCTTGTATGACTCATCAGCGTCGCGGCGCTTTCTTCTAGAGTATGTAGAATATCGCCATAATGTTTAGCCGTTTCTCGACCTTCTTGAGGTAGTACCTCAGAATAAATATTTTTAATTGTCTTAGATTTCGAGTATTGATTCAGTGCAGGATCTGGCAAAACTTGATTGGCTATCAGCAGTCTCATTACCCTTGTATCTCCAGTGTCCTGGCATCCACTTTGTGCTCCTTAGCTTAGACTCAAAAGCAAACTCTATTAAAGTCTTTAGTTCTGTTTGCCTATCGGAGAAAATGAATATACATGCGCCTTGCTAGCGTCATTGAGATCTTACATCTACATAATTTGAGTCGGCCTTCCTTCCACGTTTGACGGTTTTGGATTATCACTTGAAGCCGTTTGTCAAAGTTGGTCAAAGTCAAACCTTGCAGTATTTTGACATGGTCTACTAAGCCTCCTAATTTTAAGACTGCGTTTCGTTCAAGCCTGATGGCGCTTATCATCGCCCTCTCCTCACTTGTACATGCAGATCGAGTAGGAATACTATTGCTGAGGTTGGGCAGGTGCGAATTGCACCTGCAATGCCCACTGTATTTTTTGCGATTAGGCATCTCTTTTCTTTAATTTAAGTTTGGGCCATCAGACTTGTGAGAGTTGGGACTATTGACAAGGCTTTAGCCCCTAATGTTCCCAAAGATACAATGTCAAGTCGGTAACACTCGTATAGCCTTCACCAATGTCTTTTGGTGTTCCAGGTAAGTTTCTGATTTAGGAAAATACCCAGATATTTCACATCAATAGAGGAGTGAAGCGTGGTAGTTTGGCGGTTTCGATTTACAACTTCAAGCCGTTTGTCAAAGTCAAAACTCAATTTTACTTGGTCTTCTAGTTTAAGAGAAGCCTCCTAGATCTTGTTCGACCTTGAGATGGCGTAGTAGCTTTCCTAATTTGAAACTGTGTTTCGTTCAATCCTGATGGTGACTAAGTTGTGTGACAAATTACGCATCACTACGTAGATTACATCCAGTTTAGCTAACTGGCACCTCCACCATTTACGTTCTGTCTAATAATTTACCATGGTGTCCTCATAAATTACTTCATAGTTAATTTTATAGTATATCTTTAATCTGACAGTCCGTAGTAATTGAATTAGAACGAGTTATATCTACCTTCGTGTCAATACCAAATGATATACGACCAAAATTGATTACATACCTATCAGTGCTGTACAGATCAGATCTTTGGTGCTCTTTTGCAGCGCTTACAATTTATATTTTACTATAAACATTTTGCTGGGTGTACACTAAATTTTAACAAGAAAACACGCTATCAAAAAGTGGCAGCCGTGCAAAGCTAATAGTGGAAGTACACTACTGTTCATATGTTTGGGGACGATTAAAAAATACAAATTGTTTTTTTTTATTAGAATAAAAACGAACAGTTATTTGTAATTTAACTTACTTCTGAACAGTGAGTATCTATATTATACAAAACCAAAAATAATTCATTTCGTCATCACATGTTTGTTAGGATGGTTTATCAAAACGAAACTCCTATTAAGTTTGTTTTTATATAAAAGAAAATATTTGCTTTATTTGTCGTATTAGGTATTCTACCAATGATAGATTAGTTCTTCCTTGAAATATTCTACAATATTTTCAAGTTTACATTGATACACCCGTAAAAGGGAAAAAAGTGACTTTTTAGAGAAGACTGCGGTAGAATATAAAATTCATGAGATAGAAGATAATAGAAAGATAGATAGTGTAAACTATGTTCATGTATGTAGAAATGTATGCCCTTCCATATAAAACACAATTAATTGTTAATATTTCAATTTTGTTTGCTTTTTCGGGTTTTCTTAGTCGTCCCCAAAAATATGAACAGTAGTGTATATTATGTTCAAGTTGAAAGCGATTGTGCCCTGCGGAAAGATAGACGGAGGGAGTTCAACCATTTTATTAGGACATTAATTAAATGAAAATGGTGATTTAGCTAATAAAGATAAATAGAGGCAGATAGCCACTAAGTATTATAATAAACGTTAATACGATTTCGTAACGGCGGCGCCGGCAAAAAAAACTTTCCGTAAACCTGAAGTCCGTACCCTCAATGTTAAAAGTATCCAATTTACAGAATTATATTCCTTGATTTCTTTCTGGTACTTATATCAGAAAGGAGAGAGATGAAAAATTTACCCCGTCTTGATACTTAGATACTTACGCTTTAGCAACAAATCTCAATATGCCGTATACGAGTTCGGTAAGCTTGTTCGGTTTAGTGGAAATAAAAGAGGAAGAAACTTACATAATTTATAACAAAAGCATCGAAGGAATACATTTTGTCATTTCCATAATAATTCCTTACCGCTCGCCAAGTAAATCCTAAGAGTGTCATAAACCACTTTAGGGTAGGCGACAGCTACTTCATAAATTTTGTATTTATCACTCTGCAGAACGAGATACGAACGAATCCGAAGAGATATATAAATGACAGGACGGTACGAATATGTCGAAACTTCTTCGGCGAGTTGAAGAATTACTTTGAGGCCACCTAAAATAGATACAAAAATTATAAAGCGAATACCATACGATCAGTTAAATTTACTCTCCAGGAAGCCATTAAATTACATATTTCCTGAAAATGTTAAATTGGTATGTTTTGAAAAATAAAACACATCTGTCATTAATGTATTTTTAATTTTTAATTGACATTTAAAAATGTTTCTGGTCAAATCGTACATACTTTAGAAATGGTGTAAAATTAGAAAATAGAGAATGTTCGTACTCTGCAGTCTTGTATAGACGAATTTCGGAAATTCAAATTTTCCGACAATATATGACAGTTCGCGGCAATTGTGTCCTCTATTCTCGCTATATTTCCAGCTGGCCAGTTAGTATAGTGGAGGTCCAGTATTATACTCAAAGTCAAAATTTGTAATAGCTCCAAACTACACCTGCATTAACGCTACCAGCTATGAGTCTAATTTCACATTTGCTCATAGGTGCTCATAGAAATTGACAAGCAGTTTTGACGTTTACACGTCAAAACGCGTTGGTGAAACATGAAATACGGAATGACAGCGTTATTAAATCTTAAAGAAAAATTTGCTTTGTAAAAGAATTAAGTTTACTGTTACAGTTTTAAAACTGTCGGTTTAAGAGAATAGGCATAGAAAGTCAAAGTAAACCTGCAGAATAAGGCTACCATTTAAATTTCCCGCTACGAATATCGTAAACTAACTGCAACGTTGTCAAATGTGAAATTCTATAGCTTTTGTGGCTTGTGTATTTGTCATATGCTCATATGATATCGAATTTCTAATTATTTAATTTATTTCTTAATTCACAATTACAAATGGCAGGTAGAGGAGGAATCGCAAACCACTGCATCGTTGAAGAAGAGGAAATAATGGGAATAAATAACATCCGTGAAGAAAATGTTATGTTTAGAGATGTTATTTTTACAGATAACATACGTCTTATTAAATGGCTAGCCAAAAATTTTAATAACTGTTTAGAATGCATCGTTGGCAATGTAAAGTATCTCCTAAAGCTTTAAGTATTAGAAAACATTTGGCATGAGGCTGGACTTGAATACTCGACGCACACAATCGTTGATTGGTGTAACATTTGCAGGAGTTTTGTGAACAATTTTTGATCGATAACCCTACCATAGTTGGTGGATTAAAGGACATTAATGGCAGTGCATATGAACATTGTGTTGTCGTGCATCAACAGAATTTTGTTGACCCCAATGATCGCAATGTTCATACACTGAATGTGGAAAATATGTGAATGCGTGCGAATAGAAATCTTTGTCGGTTGTTTGGAAATTCGGAAGGTCTCCTCGAATCATATTTTAACATAATTTAGTTAGAGCTTAAAATACATTGATATATGGTTCGTCTTGGTATGGTCGCGGTCACATAAAAGCGACCGGCACTTTTTCCTATTGTAAACATCATGTCACTTAATAATGAAAAAAGTCAAATATTATTTAAATTGTCATTAGTGTCATTACTTACAAAGTCATAATGCCTCACTTAAATATTGCACAAAAAAGCAGTATAGTGACCCTTTTGGAAGATGGTTGGTCAGAGAGAAGGGTAGCCGAACGATTTCAAGTGGCGAAAAGCACTGTTCATTATATAAATGCCCGATGGAATGAGAGACGTTCATTAGAAAGAAAGGTGGGGACTGGTCAGCAAAAAGTTTCAACAGAGGAAGAGGACAATGATCTGATAAACTTTTTGATAAATAATCCTTTTGAAACTGCTGTGGAAGCACGACTTGCGACAAATTTTCCAGGGTCTATCAGAACGGCACGGCGTCGTATAAAAACTACATCTAACATTAGAAGTCGTGTTGCAGTGCAAAAGCCCTTTTTAACGCAAGGTAATAGAGAAGAGAGAATCGGGTTTGCGTTACAATATTATATGCACGAAGCAAATTTTTGGCAGAACGTAGTTTTCACGGATGAGAAAGTCTTTCAATCTTATTACAACGGTCACGTTAGAGTATATAGACCACCAAACACTCGTTTTGAGGAACCATACATCCATAATGTTAGAAAAAGTGGACGTTTTTCTGTTAATGTTTGGGGGTGGATGAGTGCCAACGGTCTTGGTGTCTGCACACATGTTCAAAACAGGTTCAATGCATTAACATATATAGACATTCTACAGAACATCATGCTACCATCAGTCAACGGCATGTTTCCTGAAAACAACTTTGTATTCCAGCAGGATAATTGTCGAGTTCATACCGCCCAAACAGTAACAGAATGGCTGCAACGACACAACGTAACTGTGCTGCCCTGGCCAGCGCGTAGTGCTGACCTTAATCCTATAGAGAATGTTTGGGGTTTGATGTTGAAGACAATTAATAAAGGAAATAATTTTTTTCCACGAAATGCTGAGCATTTATGGAATACAATTCAAGAGGTATGGAACAGTTTTACTCCAAAGTATGCCCGTAATTTGGTAGCTTCCTTACCTAGAAGACTCAACTACGTTATCGAGAACAACGGCGGAGTTTCAAAATATTAATTTTACTAAAGATTTGTAACTATTTTCGTAGTAACCTGATTGATTTTACATTAAAGTTGTTGTTTGTCACTTTGACGTTTTATTATCCTATTATTTAATTTTTGCTGTCATTTCTGACAACATTAAACATTTTAAAAGCCTGATTTACCAAAATTTATGAAGATAACACAAAATGTCAAATTAGTGGTCGCTTTTATGTAACCGCGACCGTACAAAATTACTTTGCGGTTATATTAACAAATATTTACATATAGGTAATCCATACCGCCATATAACCATGTTTTCCTGGTTATTTTTGTTGATAGGCATGGTATTCACAGAATAAATTAATTTAACTTTATATGTTGTTTAATTAACCTATAAATCGCTCTAAATCACCATTCTTTATATTAGTAGTGCGTTTGGCAACGCTACTCGTAATTGTCGACATACCTATGATTGGTTATGTTCATGCTGCAAATGACAGTTAAAATGGGAGCCTTATTCTGCAGGTTTATCAAAGTCTACAACATGGATGCAAGCAAAATCAATCGGGACTATAAAGTGTGTGATATCCACTTCAATAGTTTCTCAATGGTTGAGTCCTTGCGCAAAACAGGCAGACTGGGCAAGAAGTGTTCCGACAATTAATTTTGCTAATACTTATGTTATAAATTAAAGTTCAATATGTTCAATATGTGAGAACGATAGCGTGGTAAATGTTAAATTTTATAACAAGTAAAATTAACGCCCTACGACATCTACTGTTTTTAGTAGGTACTTACTTATGACTTACAACAATTTGTATGGTAACTATGTATTTGTAAAAAATGAAATAAAAAATTTGTCAGTCGTTACATGGTCGTCGTTACTTCATCATTCAAGGGAAACCATAGACAAGAGAGACTATAGATCGGCAACTCTCGCTAAATTTTTCGGAACAAATCAGCGCCAGTGCAGGTGTAGTTTAGAAATAACATTCAAACGCGGGCTTTTTAAAAATTTTAAACGAAGATAGGATTCTATAGATATTTGTAGCGCCTGTAAAATTATCTGTAAATTTGTAAGCATATTATCATATATGGCTACAGATTTACATAGAACTTTACATTGCGCTACAAACATGCAAAGTGTTCAATTAATATTTTCAGTACGCCTAAGCTTCATAATCAACTGTCAACTAGATTGACAAGCCGATGATTGCTATTATCTACCAAAGATTGAATGATAATGGCAATTCACCGTATTGTCGATACAATTCTTCCAAATAAATTCAAACTCGTGTAGCAAAGGAAGAGTCCAATAGTTTGCATATCTGTTTACTACGCCATCGTTCTCACATATCATTGAACATATTGAACTTTAATTTATAACATACTAGCAATGTTGTTGGAACACTTCTTGCCTGTTCTGCCTGCTTTGCGCAAGGAGTCAATCATTGAAAAACTGCTGAAGCGGATATCACAGAATCTGTAGTTCCAATTCACTTTGGTTACATCCATGTTGTAGACTTTCAATCCATACTCTCTTAAACCAACAGTTATAAAGCTTTAACAGCAAACTTAATTCTTCTACAAAACAAGTTTTTTCTATAAAATTCAAAAACGCTGTCATTTCGTATTTTTATGATGTTTGATGTTGTATCAACGCGTTTTGACATGCAAACGTCAAACCTGATCAAAACTGTTTGTCAATACATTCTATGAGAACAAATGTGAAATTAGGTTCACAACTGGTGGCGCTAAAGCAGGTGTAGTTTGGAACTATTAAAAATTTTGACCTTGGGTATATTAGTGGCCCCCCGTGGTAACTATGTATTTGTAAAAAATGAAAGAAAAAATTTGTCAGTCGTTACTTCACCGTTCAAGAGAAACAATGGTTTTATTTGGTGTGATTTGGTGTTATTCTAAACAGTAAACAGGTATGCAAACTATTGGATCCTTCATTTGCTACACAAGTTTGAATATATTTGAAGCAATTGTATTGACAATATGGTGAATTGCCATTATCATTCAATCTTTGGTAGATAATAGAAATCATCGTCTTGTCAATCTACTTGAGAGTTCAGTTCAGTATGACGCTTGTGCGCATTCAAAAAAATTAATTCCACACTTTGCATGTTTGTAACGTAATATAATATATAGTTATTTACGATACAAGTGTTAAAAGTGCGATTATATTTCACGGGTAAAAGTCTTCATGAGCTGTCAGATTTGAAGTGAAATAAAATAGCAGGCAAAATTATTATAAAATATAATGAAACTTCACCGACCAAATCTGACAGTTCATCAATACGTTTTGACACAACAATCATTAAATTACGTCAAATTAATTTGTACAAAAGATGAGTTCGTGTATTGGTATGACTTTCATACCAAGTGGAATAATTGAAGCCGCTGATAAAGCAACATTAGATTTGTTGCCTTCAAAATCTACGCTACGCAATAAAATCGCATTTTTAAATAAAGTTAGCCGTATCAAAATGTAAACTTTTAACGGTGTTTGTAGAAAAAGTTCTTTGTAAAACTGTAGCCATATATGATAATATGCTTGCAAATTTACAGATAATTTTTCAGGCGCTGCTAATCTGATCTGGGATTTAAATTTTTAAAAAGCCCGCGAATGTTTCTAAACTACACCTGCAGAGGCACTGATTTGTTTCGAAAAATATAACGTAAGTTGCCGAATTAGGTACGATTCCTTTCAGAAAAGAAGGCCCCAGATTAGGGAGTTCTTCAATTTCATGTGCTCCTAGGTGCAAGGCTCTTGAGTTGCACAGTGCAGAACAGTTTGAGAGTAAATGGATGAATGTTTAATTTTCTTCCCCACAAAATCTGCATTCGCCACTCCTCGTTATTCCAAGCCTGCTAAGGTGTCCCTTTAGTTTATTTAGTTTACAAGGGCCTGAGAGAATCCCTGTTAATATATGACCATTGGTTTTTGCTGAGCTTAATGCAATCTGAGGATCTCTTTGGGTTATATGTTCCCAGAAGAGTTTTAGCTTGCCTCATATCGTGGAGATTCTCCCCGCATTTGAATCTTCTCTGTTCTACTTCACATTTGAGCTTCTTCAGTATTACATTGCTACTTACTACTATAAAAAGGTTCCGCCCCCCAAAAGATGTTGCCCCTCTCTTAGCGAGACGTATGCTTAACCAATCCTTCTCCAATTATTCTGCATGTGGTGTGTGCTCTCAACCCAGATGTGGAAGGGAGCAAGGTTCACTATCACTTCAATAGCTGCTGTGGGACAAGTTCTCATTGCCACAGTTATGCATTCAGATGCTAATTTTTTCACTTTGACGAGATTAGCTCTCGCACTGCCTTTTGCTGCAAGCCATTGCTCCATAAGTAAACATCCAGAGCAGTATTGTTTGGTTGCATCCTCAATTACGAAGTTTCTACAAACCAGTACCATTATAAACCATTTTTTGCCTTGTTTGTTACCTCAAGCTTATGCGCTTGTTCTACGAAAGGTTATTATCTAGAATAAGGCCTAGATATTTCACCTCCTTCTTCCAATCTGACTTGCCCATCAATTCTTATGGTTTTGAGACTTGAATTTCTTCTTCTTGTAAAAGCTATTAAAGCAGCATAAAAATGTTAAGTCTAGAAATTCGTAGGTATATTCAGTAAATAGTGTGAGTAGTGTGAGAGTATAGACGTGTATCTGCTTGCTCCGTTAAAAAAGTGAGTTAAACATTTTCATAATATATACTTATTTGCGGAAGCATTAAAGAGGAAAGAGGAAACGATTTTTACATCTAGCGTTTAATTTAAGACGTATTTGATTCATAAAATCATAAAGAAATTACTTTTCTCGCATTGTGCATAGAGAGGCCGGTATTCTATCAAATCGTCCTTATTTCTTGTCTCCTTTTTTTCCTTTCTATTTCTTTATATGTTTATTTGTTTTTTTTTTCTTGTTCGTATTCAAATATATCTACAAACTTCTCAATAAATATATACAAAGTCTGCAAAACTTAATTCCCACACCTTTGTTACCATTGTGAGATCCCTTCCGTTGCCTGACTCTGTTTGTTGCTAAGTAAGTCACCACGACGGGCACCTTGGTGTGAAGAGTGTGTCCCTGTCTATTTCCACAATTATATAATTTTGTTCAATTTAAAATAGCAGTACATATGTCTTCGGAACGCTGTCTCGAATGTAATGACCTTATTATTCCCGAAAAGGAAATTTCCTGCGATTTATGCCGTAAGTTCATACATTCCACATGTAGCGGTCTATCCCGAATGGAAGTACAGTGTGTAAAAGCCAAGGAGCGCAAACTGGTCTTCTTCTGTTCTTACTGCATGGATTTTAAGAATCAACTGGCTTCTCTGAACAACCTCAAGGACACTGTCAAGAGACTGGAGAATGAAATAAATTCACTAAAAAATGCCAGAGCCGGAAGATCTAATGATTCGGGGAACTTGTCGGGGGATGACAATGTGGTCAACATAATTGATGAGCTTCAAGACCGTCAAGCGAGAGAGTCTAATGTAATTATTTTTAACCTATCAGAATCCAATAATCCAAATCATCTGGATCGAAAGAAAGAAGAAACCGAAAAGGTAACAAAAATCCTGAACTCCATAGACAATACCGTAAATGTAACAAACTTGCAATTAACTAGATTGGGCAAATTTACACATGAGAAAAAAAGACCCATCAAAGTTACTCTTTTTTCTAAAGCCGACGTTTTAAAGATCCTGAAAAATAAAAAGAAAACAGACTCGACCATAAAGATTCAAGCGGATCTGACGCTAATGCAAAGACAATACCTCGTGGAATTACGCAGCAAGTTATCTGACCTAAATAAAAGCGGTGCTAACAAGACTATTAGGTACATTCGCGGCAAACCCCAAATCGTCGATGCAAAAAACTAGAATCTAGCACAAACGAATTTTTACATTGCTTTTACCAGAATGCTCGAGGCCTACGAACAAAAACAAATGAATTCTACAACAATTGTTTGGCCTCTAATTTTGACGTTATAGTTTTAACAGGAACCTGGCTTCATGCTGTTATAAGTGCAATGGAATTATTTGGCGATGCTTATCATGTATACCGGCACGATCGCAACTCGGAGAATCCTAGCGTTAGAGGAGGAGGAGTACTGGTAGCAATCCACTCAAATTTTTCATCTTCATGTGTACTATTACCCACAAATAACATCGAAGCAGTATACACCTCTGTTTATGTTAATAACAACCACATCATATTTGGATCCATTTACATACCACCAGCATCTGATATCACAACTTATTCCAACCTACTTCACGATATTGAGAAGCTAACAGATCGTTATCCTGATGCTAAGTTGTGTTTAATGGGAGATTTCAATCTGCCCGGCATAGAATGGTCTCGAGAGGATGACCAACTGATTGGGATACCTTCAAATAGTCTGGAAACATTTGTCTGTGACAACTTAGCGTATCATGGGTTACTACCACACAATTATGTCAATATGAACAATACAACCTTAGATTTAGTGTTAGTTAATAGTGACAATGTTAAAGTTTATGAAGAACCATATCACTTGGTTTCTCCGGATGGTCATCATCCACCTATAAGTTTTAATTTGAGTATTGTTTCTACAAAATCATTAGAATTATCTCGTGTGTGGAAATATAACTTTAGGCGAGTATGTTACAATGATGTTAATGACTACTTCGCTTCTTTCGATTGGGAAAATGTACTGGATTCGGATATAAATGTAGGCTTATCTCGATTTTATAATATTATCATCAATGCTATAGACATGTTCGTTCCCAAATATTATGTACACTCAAACAAATATCCTCACTATTACTCACGACAAACAAAAACACTTATTAAACAGAAAAATAAGCTTTATAATAAATTTAAGGCGACATATGACCATACAATTTATGATAGATATAGAGCCCTTCGCTCTGAGGTTAAGAAAGCAATTAGCAATGACTATAAAAAATTTGTATCCTTTTCACAACAATCACTGTGTCAAGATATCAATACCTTCTGGAACTTTGTTAAAGTCAAAAAAAATGACTGTGGCTTACCCTCAAGATTTACTTACAATAATGTTACATCAGAAAATTTGAACATAATTTGCGATTTATTTGCCACTTTTTTCGAAACTGTATATAAACAATACGGCTCTGCTGAATATAACATTAGCCCGGTACATTTTGCTAACAACTACAATTTAAGCAATATATCAATAACACCTGATGATGTTATCACCAAACTAATTCATCTCCAAGGACGGCACAATCCTGATCCTGATGGTGTACCAGAATATTTTCTAAAAATGTGTAGCCCTACTTTGTCGTTACCTCTGGCTTTGCTATATCAACTATCTTTAAATACCGGCTGCTTTCCAGATGAATGGAAACTAGCTCATATAATTCCAATTTTTAAAAGCGGTGATAAGGAGTTAGTACAAAACTACCGACACCAATATCCATCCTGTCGAGTATGTCAAAGATATTAGAACACATCGTCTGCGAGGCAATTTTTAAAACATACCGCAATGTGATTGACATTAACCAGCATGGATTTTATTCAGGGCGTAGCACGCAAACCAACCTATTAACATACACAAACATCATCAATGATTCACTTGAATCGGGAAAACAGGTGGACTCGATATATCTTGACTTCTCAAAGGCATTCGACCGAGTAGATCACGAACTGCTACTTCACAAGCTCTCACTAGATGGAATCAACGGAACACTACTGTCATGGATATCATCGTATCTGCGAGATCGAGTACAGGTGGTTGCAATTTCACACGTAAAATCTAGACCAATCCACGTCACCTCAGGAGTACCACAAGGTAGCCATCTAGCTCCCATCTTATTCGCACTCTTCATAAATGATCTTTATTCATCCTTTGAATACTGTAATTATTTATCCTATGCAGACGACCTGAAAATTTTTAAGAGTGTAACGAGTGCATCTGATTCCATATTATTACAAAGAGACCTCAACCATTTACTTGAGTGGTGCAATAATAATAACATGCAATTAAATAACTCAAAATGCTGTACAATAACTTTCTCCAGAAGTTTATCTCCGCTAGTCTTTGTCTACCGACTGAATAATAACACATTGCAACGAGTCACACAAATAACTGACTTAGGCGTAGTTTTCGATAATTTACTAACCTTCACTCCCCACATCGATGCAATTACAAACCGATCCTTACGTTTATGTGGCTTTATCAAAAGGACATGCGCAGACTTCACTAATATCATGGCAATTGTAACACTATTCAATTCATTAGTAAGATCTATCCTGGAGTACTGCTGCATAGTTTGGTCACCATACTATGTTACACATATTAGCAGAATTGAAAGTATTTAAAGAAAAATGGTAAACTTCATATTATATAAATTACATATTAATAAAGATCTTTATGAATACACAGAAAGACTTCATCTTTTGGGTATTGATTCACTTGAGTCCCGTAGACGCCTACTATGTTTAAAATTTGGCTACCGGTTATTACACAATTACATTGATTCTCCGCCACTTGTAGGTCCTATAAATTTACGAGTACCAGCATTCAACTCCCGTGCTTTGACTACTTTTCACATTCCTTTTCATAGAACACTCTACGGCCAAAATAACCCCTTACATAGAATGCTACGTTATCTCATTGGAAGATATTGATATATTTTATACTTCTTTCGCTTGCTTCACAAATCACATTGCAAGCAGTCTAACAGAATTGTGATTTCTGTTTGCATTTGTAAATGTGCTGTATTGTTTTCCTCTGTAATTATCTGGTAGTTGGTTTTTTTTTTTTTTTTAGTTTTTGAATTAGTTTTTTGAATTACTCTTGCAATATAAATAATTAGTTTTAAGTTATTAGGACTGTACTATTTAGAAAGTTTTTCTGTAAGTACCAAATAAATAAATAAATAAATAAATAAAGGCCAGTTCATCATCTTGTACACAATCAACAAAAATTTTTATACTGGTTCGAAAGTCCGGGTTGCACTTGAAATTCTATAAACGTAAAGTGTGACAAACATCAAACATAACAGTTGCGCATGATGATAAACGTCAACGGTGACAAACGTCAATTGTCATAAACGTCAACGGTGACAGTCCCTATCAATACAATAAAACACAGTTAAACATTACATAAATAACCACAAAATTTCCGCCAACATTTTACCAATTTATATTGCTTTACTCCTGTTTCGCATTGGTATAAAATTTATTGTTTATTATTTTTATTTTTAGCAAAACCGAAGCCTACACTAACCCCTGAATAAAAAAACGCTTCCAATTCGTTTCCGCTTTAGATTTCCCAAGTAAGATTGATCGACCATTTCAACATTTATTCTGCATAAAATATATATCTACATATATATATATATATACGAGAATAGTTGGTGTAGAAATAGCCATTCGCTGGCTATATGTTCAACGTACGAACAAATGCATTTGGCGCACACAAACTTTCCTCAGCGGTTAAATGGAGATTGATACCGGTCGGAACGCTGTGCTGGTAAATTGGATGGATGGTCCTAAACGCATCGATCACATGTATATAAACTAACTGCCTCACAGTTTTTGCTAACGCTTTTTTCCGGTTCTTTATGATTCTTTTTTTGTATTCCTAAATATGTTTTGTATTCCTAAATATGATATGATCAGATATTTTTACTCTCTAAAAAGCAATAACATTTTTCTTTTTTAATATTAAGTTGGTAACTATAAGGTAAGTTGACTTTTTTTGCAGCGTATGTGTGATACAGGTTATGTTATACTGATGACAGATTAGGTTTTGTCGTTTTGATAAAGAACTAAGTATATACCTACAGACGCATACAGACGTTTCAATTGAAGAAATAAGAAGGTTAATAATAATGTCCAATGTAAACTCCTTCAGTAAGTTCTCCAACTGTATGAAGACGATTTGTAAATACTCTATTTTTTAGATGTAGAAAAATTAAATATAGTCCATAATTGTTAAATCCGGAGATTGTGGTAGAAAGTCTACTATCCGATTATCAAAGAATTCATACCACATGTAATTGAGTTACACGTGGTAAAAATAAATTAGTACGATATCGTTCTGCATTTATCGTATTATTAAATAATATTGGACCAATAATCCGTCTACGAGAAACAGCAAGCCAAACACCTAATTTTTTGGTGAATGCAACGGGGGTGCTTCAAGAATTTCAAATGGATTTTTAGTAGATTAGATGCGCATTGTTTGTTTATTTATATATCCTGATAAATCATACCAGAACAGTGGAAACGGAGGTGAAAAATAAATTCATATCCATTTCTACGACTAGAGCATGTCCATAAAGGGGAGTTACTCCCCTCATGAGTGGGGACTCATGTGGTGCTTGACAGTAGACGAACTCCTACGCAACTTGACCAAACTTGGCTTATCCTATCAAGGGTAGGTATATGTACTGACGAAATAGTCATTCATGCAAGGAGAAAGTTTGAGAATGCCCTCAGTGACATAGTTCAAAAGTGACTACTACGAAAAGGTGGTACCAATCAATGCGTCTCAAGATAAATTTCATTTTTCAAAGACTATCTTAAAAGCCATTTATGGTAATAAGATGTTTCTCGACAGAAAATCAAAACAACTTCCCTGCGAGTCGCTGGTCTATAGCGTTTGTGTGATGTTTTTTGTTACTAGATGGCCGTCTGAAAGAATGTTTGCCCTGACAAGCGTTTTAAAAAACGTGTTACTTGCGTCGTAATGAAC
Organism: Popillia japonica; assembly: GCA_004785975.1. Classification (NCBI taxonomy): domain Eukaryota; kingdom Metazoa; phylum Arthropoda; class Insecta; order Coleoptera; family Scarabaeidae; genus Popillia; species Popillia japonica. Next base: position 9,306 of record SMLS01074813.1, on the reverse strand, counting down.
TTCAAGCTCTGCTTAAAAGAAGCATCACCCTATCTTGCTTACCTCAATGACCTCTAACCTCTAGCACCACCCAAGAGAGGTACCATCCTCAAGGTGACACAAGGTCAAACTTGGCCTAGTAACCGGCTAGCTTATCAACTTGCGTTGCTGCATGCATATCAATCATTTGCTTGTGTGCATGTGTGCGGATATGGAATGATAACTTAGTGATGTTATATAACATTCTTATTCTCTCTCTCTCTTTTAGGTTAAGTGTATAGGTACTTAAGTATTCAGGTTAGTTGTAGGCAGAGTGGAAAAGCAGGTTTCAAGATATTGATGCCTGAATTCTGTCTCTTCCGAAATTTCCTGCACAGAACTACTTAAAATTTAGATAATCGGGTGAGTGGGCTAATTTGACGGACAAATCGCACGTCGTTCTGGGCCTGTAGAGAAGTATGTTTGGCAAGACGTGGGAGCTGAAATCTGAAATAGTGTATTGATTGTACACGAAGGTCATAGTCTCCTCTATAACCTATAGGCTTCACTATTGTGGTGGCACAAAGCCAGTCTATGATATACCGCAAGTATTCTGAAGGAAATCTAGAGGATTCTTTGCTTAGGCATCACGGTAGCCATGTCCGCGATGCCAACTGTTGCCATGGCCTCCCTCCACTGCACCCAGAAGGTATTGTGGTGGCCAACAGAGGGATATGTAGTAGATGCAAAGGTTTCACTGGTAAAACCGCTGACCATCCCAGAATGTTCAACTATATCAGAATCATGACATCATTTTTCAGCAGGGCGAATAAGATTTCGTCCGTTTTCAGCTTCAGTGGTACCCAAAAAGTAGATATCCCTACGAGGGAGACTGCAATAGTCTACATTTGCCAACCTAAGCGATAATTTTATCGCTGACTTGTAAATGCATCTAAAAAACCAAACGGTTGGGCATTGGAAGTTGAAAATAATACCCATCCAAGCGTGCTCATAAGGCATTCTAAAGTCCACGCATGATAATGGATCGTTCTAAATACTATTGGACGGTTAAGGTGTCCTTTAGGCTCTATGGATTGTCAAATTTGATTCCAAAGTGGTACTGAATTGCCATAGGAAGATGCAACAACTGGCGGGACATGACAGCATCACGCCGAGATGGGTGCTAAGCCACTCTAACGTGTATGAGTTTCTATGGTTGCACCAAAGTTTTTGTCAGAATTCTCATTGGAATGGACTAACTGGCTTGGAACAAAACAAAAATAAAATTCTTGGGATAAATTACGTAAAGCTGTCTTTATGAGCAAGTTCAAGCGAAAGATGTTTGCAGCATCTTGACTGGGAGTTGCACACTGAGCAAACACACGTATTAAACAAAACTGGATTCTTCTATCTTGATCCCCTGGACGATCGCCTGAACCGATTGAAAAGAATAAGGATGCATTTTATTTTTCTTTAAAATTCTATATATCGACCTAAGTATATGATATCCCTAAATTCGCAGACGCTGCCAGTACAGAACAGGAAACAACAATTTCATTACTTTCATCAAAATATATCTAGTAGAAAAATTGCGCTATATTGTGCTGTATACGGAGAAGGTACATTATCAAAATCTGCTGCAAGGAAGTGGTTCGCTCGCTTTCGTTCTGGTAATTTTTATGTTAAAGATGAAGCACGCTCTGGTCGTCCAATCACTGAAAACGCTGATGAAATTCTAGAAAAAGGTTAGCAAGATAGGCCTATGTATCTCCAGTGTCGCTATACCGGAATAAAGCTAAGCATTGACCACTAAAGAGTTTTGAACCATTTACACAAGGCTGACTACACAAAGAAGCTCGATGTATGGGTACCTCATAAGTTGAGCGCCAAAAACATGTTAGATCGCATTAACATCTGAGATGCTGCTGAAGCGCAATGAAATCGAGCGCTTTCTCAAGCATGTTGTAGCCGACGATGAAAAGTGGATTACATATGACAATCAGCAACGTAAAAGATCGTGGACAAAGGATGGTGAATGGTCACAAGCGTTCCCGAAACCGGGATTAACGACGCAAAAAGTAATGTTATGTGCGCGGTGAGACTGCAAGGGAATCATTCACCATGAGCAATTGGACAGATTACGCCTTTCACAACAGGAAAGGTGTTGTCTTCCAGCATGGTAATATGCTCGACCACACACATTTTTGATGACCCGTCAAAAATTAAAAGAATTTGGTTGGAAAGTTTTAATGCATCCACCATGCAGTCCAGACTTGGAACCGTCGGACCACCACTTGTTCCGCTCTCTGCAGAACACTCTCAACGGAATTAAATTGGTATCAAAAGAAGCATGCACAAACCATTTACTGCAGTTTTTCAAACAGAAACCACAAAAGTTTTACATCGAGGGCATCAGGGCCCTCGGTCTGAAAATCGGCGAAACATTATTAATAGTAATGGAGCATATTTGATTTAAATACATTTATATTGACTCTCTAAGAAAACAGTTTTATTTTACTAGAAAAACGCCACGAACTTTTTTCCACACTTAATATATTGTGAACAACTTAAAATCATCTAAACGCGAAATAAACTTTGTGATAGTTTTGACAGATCAGATTTAGTTTTCATGGCTTACTACCACGATTTAGAGAATAATAGATAGACATAGGGACATCTATGTATACAGTGTGGAACAGTCAAATGGAATAAATTCCATAACAAATAAATGAGGGTGTATTGGGAAAAACGCTTGGACACGTCGATTTGTATTTTTAAATGCGCATTTTTTTCAAAAAAAAAAAAAAATTATACAGGGTGTGTCATGTGACAGTGGCCAATATCAACTTTCTTATTTTAAATGGAAACCCCTGCATATTATTTATTTTTTGGGTTCTTCGGAAAATTCTAGACATAATTCATATACAATGTCCCATACCTATCTTCAACTGTTTCGGAAATATTAAGTGTTTTCAGATTTATTACGAAAATTAACATTAAAAAAAGAAAATTATTTTATTTCACAAATTCGCTACATTACACTAAAAACCTAGTAAGTAATACTGATTATTTTTTAATAATGTAAAAAAAAACAAAAAACATTAATGTCAATGTAGTAAATGTTCAAAATGCTCGCCGCGAACGTCTTGGCAACATGCTAATCTGGTATAGAAATGTCTTCTAACATTACTCAACATCTCAGGCGTGACTGATCTAATCGCAAGCGTGATTCGTCTTTTTAAGTCATCTAAGTTGAGGGGTTTAGTTTTGTATACAAGACTTTTGACATATCCCCACAAAAAGTAGTCTAATGGCGTCAAATCAGGAGATCGTGCTGGCCATTCTATCGATCCGCGCCTCCCTATCCACCGATTTGGAAGAATTTGGTTCAGGTACTGCCGGACATTGATTTGGAAATGGGGCGGTGCTCCATCTTGCTGAAACCATACTGTATTGGCAGGAACTAATGGGTTTGCTGGATTAGGATATAAGTTTGCGAAAGTTGGCACGACATTATTTTGGAGCAGTTCTAAATATTTATCTCCATTCAAGTTACCATCAATGAAAAAGGGACCTACGATGTGATTTCCAACAATTCCTGCCCAAACATTAACTTTTTCAGGATATTGCGTATGTTCCTCTCTCATCCAGTAAGGATTCTCAGTAGACCAATAGCGGCAATTTTGACGATTAACATGGCCGTGAAGTGTAAATGTGCTCTCATCAGAAAATAAAATATCTTCTAATTGGATCACATTGTTATCTAACATTGCCATCATCTGTTCACAAAAATACGTTCTCCTATCGAAATTGTCTTCCATGAGCTCCTGAGTTGGCATCATTTTATAGGGATGCATTTTACTTTCCTTTAATACTCGAAAAATTGATGTGTGGCTAATGTTGAACAGTGGGGCTGCTTTTCGACCAGAAGTATGTGGGTTTTCTTGAAACTCAAGCATAATATCCAATTTCGTATCATCACTTACTGCATTGGCAGCTACTTTTTTAATATGTCTTACATGACCAAGCTCGTTTTTCTATTTTGCTAATTGTTCCTTGGGATACAGGCGGCAAATTTGGAAATTTTTCGTGAAGTAAGCGAGAAACTTCCATTTGTGTCCGTGCGTTATCTCCATAACCAATCATTTGTAGAATGGTTATTTTGTGCATTTCTGTTAAATGAACCATTTTTCTGATATTATTACGTACAGTTAACGAAATTCAAACGACAATAGCACTGACACTGATCACTACTGTCATGCAGGCAGACAACATGTTGCTAAGGCTATGAGTTTTTACGAAAATAAACAAAACGGTCTTTGTATTTTTTTAATTTCATATCAGTAAAAAGGAACGCAGCAACAGTTTTTGCTTACTTTATCAATATCAAGAGCTAAATGGGAAATAGATTTTTAGTGTAATGTAGCGAATTTGTGAAATAAAATAATTTTCTTTTTTTAATGTTAATTTTTGTAATAAATCTGAAAACACTTAATATTTTCGAAACAGTTGAAGATAGGTATGGGACATTGTACATGAATTATGTCTAGAATTTTCCGAAGAACCCAAAAAATAAATAATATGCAGGGGTTTCCATTTAAAATAAGAAAGTTGATATTGGCCACTGTCACATGACACAGCCTGTATAATTTTTTTTTTTGAAAACAATGCGCATTTAAAAATACAAATCGACGTGTCCAAGCGTTTTTCCCAATACACCCTCATTTATTTGTTATCGAATTTATTCCATTTGGCTGTTCCACACTGTATGTTCGATGCAATGTTGATCTACTTAGTGTGGTGTATTCACATACAGGGTGCTCCATTAAAAAAAATCGATGTTTCCTTATTTGAAAATTACTTAAATAATCATTAAATTCGGAAAACCCTGTATGAGATTTATTAACTGTTTACACGTTAAACAGTCTCTTCTACCTCCAGCATCCGCCTCTAGCAGCAATATGAAGCAATTGGCTTCGCTCACGACTGAGATATGTGATTTTAAAAGGTCCTTTGAAAAAAGCTAAAAATTTCACAGAAATCAAAATAATTCAAAAACCGTTAATTTTTGACATAAGTGGTTATGATTTCTGGTATAACGGGTTCATGAGTGTAAACATTTTATTTTGGTCCATCAAGTAGCAACATTACGTTCAGAACTGTTCTAACCCGTTAACACAGAAAACTTCTAATGAACGGGTAACATGGAAAACCCAATATATTAACATATTCAATAGGAAATAACACCAAAATTCATCCTAGTCGGCCGAATTTCGACGCAAAACAACTGACTCATCATCCGTTAATCCGTTAATTTCACTAAACGCAAGCAATCCGCCACCCGCACTACTGTTACAACCGGTACAGGGGGACGCCTCTAAATTAATTATTAATTATTTCTAGCGGGTGGGGCAGCGTTTGTCGGATAACAAAGCGGCAATTTACCACGGTAATGTCAATTAGCGTCAACAGTACGGATTCCCTCAATGTAGCGAAACACCGAATTGACCATCTACTAGTAAATATGTATCGACGCATTCTAAAATAAATTTTTCAGTATCTACAGTGCAATCAATATGTGTTATTGTCTATAAATATAATCGTTGTGTTGGGTTTCACGGCGGGTGATAATAGGTGGATATTTATAATCCAACCTTGGTAGCAAATTACACGCATAAATTTACCCCTAACGGCCTCGTACGGGTCATTCGCGCAATTGCCCGTTTCTATAAACGATGCGGAAGTAGCTTCGTTGGGAAAATGCGTAACTTATGGACAACAGAATAGATAGCAAGTGGTTGAATTAGCGCGGATCGATTTACACGTTTACTGAGGATTATTTTACGCTCCATGTGCGTAGGGAGGGTATTACTGGAATTGTTTTGTATTAATAAAGATTTATTTACGTTAGAGTTAGAAAATAAAGCACAATATATTATATAAGTACAGTGTTTTCATTTAATATCAAAACCCACGTGACCTCTTTTAGATATGCCACCAATTTGACAGTACGGTAATATTTAAAAATAAAATTCCTCCAGAAATTTTTATTTACATATTGACAATTAAAATTTTACAGGTTAGATTTATAACTATTGTAAATACTCGCAACCAAGTAACGAAAGTGCAGGAATAAAATAAAGATGAAAACAATGAGACAAACAAAGCGTATAAAAACTGTCAACGACGTTGGTTAGACAGCTAGGGATATTTATTGTTTTACCAACATATTATTTATGCCATCTTACGTCAGACACCACGCGGGTTTTGATTCTAAATTAAAGCTCTAATTATTTTTATATGAGGTGAATAATGAAATAATAATGAAATATATAATAATTGAAATCTGTCATAAAAAAGTAAAAAATAGTATAAAGGCTTTGTAAGTTCTGATCTGACTGTTACCTAGACCACAAAATAACTGTGGTCGATTGTTCTGGTACCCACATCAATATAAATGATTTCCTCTTGGCTAGAGCTTGGTGAATAGGGTTCCTATCACTGAGGTTGGGCAGGTTTGAATTTTGCCTGCAATGCTCACTGTATCAGTAGCAATAAAGCCTGTTATCTCTTTTGTTGCATTTTTGGTTAGCATACTAGAGAAGTACATACATATGTGATCCAGGCTCCGAGTATAGACAAGTAGATCCAGATTATCATCTCAGGCTTTAATCCTGAGAAGTCAATCTATGTCTTTTCCAGTGTATGCGCCACTAGACATAACTTTCGTCATTTTGGTGGTACCACAAGTATTTTGTGTGAAATGACGCCCACGTGCTTTTAAAGATAAAACAACCATATTTGATTTAGAGCAGATTGCATAGGGGTTGATGCTAGACCGTCATATTTGCGCTTTATGATAATTACTAAATCATCGACGTATCCTTGTACTTGAAAGTTAAGGAGTAGGACTTTATCTACGAGCAGCGGACATAGTAAGAGAGACAATTCCCACCCTGCGGACAACCCTTTATTGCTACTACTTTGGCGGTATGTTTGAAGATATTATTCTGCTTTTAAGCATTGATTCGAGCCGTCTGAGGACTGCTAGTTGAAACCCTATATTCTTTAGTGCATTGATTCTAGCACTCTCTGTCAAAATAAATTCATACATAGTAGGCAAATTACTTATTGTTAAGACGTTTTTATTTCATTCATCAACAGGAATCGAACGCAAGTCACCAGAGTCGTAAACGTAGATCCGTTACAGCACTACGGACGCTTGCTTATACGGAGACTAAAATTAATGGTAGGTATATAAAGAACTCGTACAACAACGTTGATTTTCCTCAGAAACTAGGACGCGTTAGGATAAAAGCTTGTACCTGACGGGGGAGCACCCTCTATAACACAGCTGAGATTCATCAAGATCCATCTCGGACAAACCTGGTGTTCCCCTTGTTAGATAAAATAGTTTTGACCTGTACAACAGATTTATTAAAGTCTTGGCAGTCTAATTTATATACCATATTACTTTGATTATTTACTTTAAACTTCCAATTTTCTACAATATTGATAAGATTTTTTGGGTGAAAATTTTGATAAAGTGTATGGAATTTTGGGTGTGTTGTAAATGCGCGGGATAATAGAATTATTTGTGAAAAAATATGTATTAAATTTAAAACAAAAATATTCTAAAATAAATTCTTTATTATACTTGAAACATATATATAACAATATTTAACATTTTGTATAAGAATTATTTACACATTAAAAAATACTCGTATATAATACAATTTTAAAGTCCATAAAAGTATTATTTTTTGAGCAAAATAGATTAATAATTGATAAAATCCACACAAATTAAAATAATAAAAGAGAAATATAAATTGAAATCAATAAAAAAAACATAGTATTGCACTAACATTTTCAAGAAAGAGAATCTGTATAAAACTCATTTTAAAACAGAGATATCTATAAATAAAGTATAATAAAAAATACGGATATCAATTTAAAAAAAATGATATACACCATAATTAAAATTTAATTATCACATTAAAAGCTAGCTGAAAAAATTAATTAAATATAATATTAAATACTTACATCTGTTAAAATATGTTAAATTCTTGGTTGTCGATGAAAAAAAATTATAAATTAAAATTATTTTATACTTACAGAATACTAGACATTTTTAAAATTATTAAATAAATAAATAAAATTGCTGTAACTGTAGCTGCTTTTGTTTGATAACTTTTAAAATTTGTATAAATACAATAGAAGAGAATATAATTTTAAAAATGCCATTAATTTACAAGGATATTACATAAGACTAGTTAAAAAAGAAATTATAAAACATAAGATGTATTTACAATGGAACTATATTACATGGGTATTAAAATAATGACAAGAGAGTAAATCAAATACCAATCAATATCTTCGCGAAAAAATATTAATATTTGTTATGATTCGTTTGGAAGGCAGGGTATATTATGTTAATAATGCACAATTTTTTATTTCTTGCGTAGGTTATGTTTAGAATCATCAATAGAATGTGCCAGTATCATTATTTGAGCCTCTATAAACAGGAAAATCGTGTTCAATTAAGGGTATGATGTCATGATTTAGTTGTAAGTATATACAGGGTGGTCCAAACTTAAACTCCTACTACAGATATATACAAAGTAGGTACTCAATTTAATAGGAAAAAAATAATATTTTGATGACTATTGGAATAGTTATAACTAATTCTATAAAATAATTTTTATATAAATTTTTGATGTTTAACTTGGGGCAAATTGAGCACAGAGTCAATGCAATCAAAAGTATATCTACATTTAAAGCGTAATAAGAGCAAAGGCTGGAACGCAAAAGGATGCGAGGCATTCAAAATTCACCTACAGGAATTGAACGCCAGCCACCACGGTAGCAGGCGTAGATCGAGTCCACAACGCTACGCACGCTTGCTTATACGGAGACCAATATTAATGGTATAAAAAGAACGCGTACAATAACGTTCATTTTTCTCAGAAATTAAGAGGCGTTAGGATAAAAGCCTAAACAACGTTAGGCATAAAAGTGTACAAGTCAGTGAAGAAAGAAGCTTATAAACTTTTCAACAAATTTGCGGTTTGGGAGTGAGAGCAGCTGCTTGTCCTGCAGGCAGCTGATCTCGAACCTTTTGGCGATGTATTCTTTTTTTGTTACTTTTTGTTAATGCTTTTTATACCGTCGTCAATAAATAACTATTATTATTATTAAATTTAAAGGAAGAGTTCCAAAGTAATGTTTCATGATGTACAAAGAATGTATTTAAACTGTCAATTTTACCCAATAGTTTTGTCATTGATTCTCGTAAAACACCAATCACGTGCAGGTGGAAAGTGTTGAAGGTTTTGAAGATCTCTGATG
>SMLS01074812.1:0-22135 GCA_004785975.1 Popillia japonica | reverse complement strand
TCAATGGTATTTGACTGTGAATTCCTACTTTATGCTGATGATCTCAAGTTGTTTTCTATTATTAGAAGTTATGCTGACTCTACAAGTCTGCAACGGAATTTGACTGCTCTAAATGAATGGTGTGTTAGCAATCGCCTTCCCTTAAATATAAACAAATGTGTGTTTATAACATTTTCCCGTAATAACATCAATCTCATTAGAACATCGTACAAACTAACCAATACCAATCTACGCCGTGTCGACGAAATACGAGATCTTGGTGTAATTCTAGATGACCAGATGACGTTCAGATCCCATATTGATGGTGTCATTGGTAAATGCAATAAACTACTCGGATTCATCTTTAGGCATACTCAGTTTTTTACTTCTGCACGAGTTTTCGTACTATTGTACAATGCTTACATTAGATCGCACCTGGAGTATTGCAGTGTAGTTTGGTCTCCATATTATCGACTACATATCAATCGTATTGAATCTGTTTTTGAATGTTATCTGCGAACGTTTTGGCAACATCCTAATCTTACATACAAATTTCTTCTAACGTTACTCAACATCTCAGGTGTGACCGATCGAATCGCAAGCGTTATTCGTCTCCTCAAGTTATAAATCGGGGAGTCTAGTTTTGTATACAGTATTTTTGACATATCGCCATAAAAAGAAGACCAATGAAGTCAGATCAGGAGATCGTGCTGGCCCTTCCATCAATCCTCGCCTCACTATCCACCAATTAGCAATATTCGGTTGAGGTACTGTCGGATATTGATTTGGTAAAAGGGCGGTGCGCCGTCTTTCTAAGCCCAGATCATATTCGCTGGAACTTGTGAATTGGCTGGATCAGGATATAAGCTTGTCAGTTAGTACGACATAGTTCTGGAGCGGTGCTAAATAATTATTGCCATTCAAAGTGCCATCAATGAATAAGGGACCTACGATATGATCTCCAACAATTTCTGCCCAAACATTAACATTTGCGCGTATTTTTCTATCATTCAGTGCGAATTTTCCCTAGACCAATTGACATTAATGGTTTTTTCGTTTTTTACATTATAAAGAAATAAACAGAATGACTACTACTTTTTGAACGTGTTGTAACAAATTTCTGTAATCAAATAATTTTCTTTTTTCTCTATTAATTTTTACAAATAATTTGAAAACACCTAATATTTCCGAAAAAAACTGAAGATAAGAATAGGACATTGTGGATACATGAAATGTCTAGAATTTTCTAAAGAATCCAAAAATGGACTGTGTTGAATTTAAAATAAAAAAAATGATATGGGCCAATGTTACATGACACAGCCTGCATAAAAAGTTGTCGAAAAAAAATGTGCAAGTAAAAATACCAATCGATGTGTTCGGGCGTTTTAGGACACGCTATTTATTTATTATCGAATATATTCCATTTGGCTGATACGCACTGTACACACTGTACACAAAAACCGTGTACATGTCCCAATAACTATTTAGCTAACTTCTTTGGGTAAAAACTCCTTGTGCTGGAGCATCGACTTCCTACCGCACTTCCGATTATAAAGTAGTTACTATGCACACACACCAGCACACAATCCTTGTACTAAAGATAAATGCTTGATGTTCTAGATATCTAAACTATAATTACAAAATTTCCTTTTTAATAACAAAAGTACCTTCCTTATTCGATTCAAATTAAAAGTTAGTATGCTATCTTGCCAATGTTGCTTTAAAGAATTTTTCCAGATAAATATCTATATACAACTACTTATATACAATTCTCTCGGAGTTACAGTGCATTTGGACTAACGGATAACTTTATATGAAGAACTGATGATTTCCACAGGTAACCTAACTTGTTTGTGAAAAGTTGCTTTAAAAAATTAAAAAGTCAACAGTGTCCTTACAAACCTAATTTGCAACTAAAAAGTTGGCAGTTATATACATCGTTACCAAATTAGTATGTTTAACATTAAAATTGGACTTCTTCTCATTTTAAGAACCTTTTGAGACAGTAATTACGAAAACATACAACATTGAACATACTGTGCGTTCCAAATTTTCCAAATTTCGACTACTTTTAAACTGGGTACATTTTTAACAGAATACCGTCTTTCCTATAGCAATTATGGGCTGTGACAACCAAATATGGTAGTGCGCTAAATTTTCCACTGCAGATTATATCTATTCCTAATTTTCAACTGTTGGAGTGAATATAAACAAAAAAATAAGGTCTAATCAAATTAAAATTAATTCCAATTTTGATGTCATTGTTGTTAACGCCATACATTACATTTTGATTAAAACGGACCTACTTCTAAGCTAAAATAACTGAACTAGCATTTACAATGTTAAGTAAAATAAATTCTTTCCAGCCTCTAAGAGTTTCCTTGTTTTTTTATTAATTATTGTTTCTTGATTCTTTTAGTATTTTAGTTTCTTGGCTCCTGTTTCCATCAGGAGCCAATTTGTAGTCGGACTGCATAAAGATCCCCAATAGTAATTTGACTAAAGGAATATTATTTTTAAATTATCTGAATATCTCAGACGTTTGTATAAGATTTCCTTGCATAAATGAATCGGACTTTTGCAAAAACAATGTAAAACGTTTGTACGTTATCTTTTCTTATCAAATAAAAGCTTTTCACGAAAAAGCATTCTATATTATACTCGTGTATTCGAATAAGTAGTATATCTACAACTTATATATTCCGTCACGCAAAAAATAAAAGCAAACACATACATATACGGATTTCTGAAAAGAATGTAACATTAAATGTAAATAGACGGATAGGTATGAAGTAATAAAAACAAAATCTTTCTGTTATGTTCGGACGCGAACAACGATAGCAAAAATTAAAATAAAACTTTTTATTTTATCGTGTTGACTATAATATATACAGGACGATTAATAGGTTTGAATAATTAAACGAAATTTAACGGTACAAGTTTATAGTTGAATATGAATGGTAAATGAATCTGAATTGTTTCTATTGGACATTTTATTAATTTAATAAATATGATATAATAAAGATACAACAAATGTCACGAAAATTTAATAGTAGAATTGTGTCATCAATGCAAAAAGTACGCTTTAGCAGCCCGAAGATATTATCAAAAAAGATAATATCTTTGATATAGTGCTAGCTAGTCGTACATTACCATACGTGTGATAAAGTCCGAATTCAGGTGAATATATCGCAATTTTGCAGTGCTCAGAGCTTTTAGAACAACTGGCATTATATAGACTACCGCTCAAAAGTATTTCCCCACCTCTATTTTTATACTTATTTCCGATAAATACGTTTTTGTTCAAATGAACATAAAATATATTAAATATACACTAATACACGAGAATAAATAGCAATTTATGTTAGAGAAATATTTACTACGGTAGCTGATATAATAACATCGTCGCAAAAGCCTAATTATCATTCGTGATTCAAAGCAATAAATGCAGATACAGAGAAATTACGCAAAGGGATTATGTTACATTGTTGTTCACATTTGTAGTTAAAGTTTAGTATATTTTGACGAAAAAGAGCATTTGCGATGCCTAAAAAATCTGAGTTATCGATGGAAATTCGTGCATTGATTAATGGTTATCATAAAAGTGGCAAAAGTAGTAGAGACATTGCCAAAGAGTAAAAATTAGACAGAAGGACAGTTGACTATAACATTAAAAAATGCGCTTAACGGGTACTTTACCCCATAAAAAAGGAGCTGGAAGGCCCAAAGTAACAACAACAGCAGAAGAAGGTAGAATAGTAATATCAAGCAACGAAATAGAAAGAAAACAGCGCCGGAAATCGCCGCTGAAATTAACAGATCGCGCCAAAAACCCGTAAGCGTTGCTACTGTTAAACGGAGGGTTCAAGAAGCCGGATGACATGGAAGAATTGCCGTACGAAAACCGCTTTTACGGAAACAAAATAAAATAAAACGTTTAAATTGGGCTAGGCAGCATAAAGATTAGACTCTGGAACAATGCAAAAGAGTGCTATGGACAGATGAGTCCAAATTTGAAATTTACGGTTCACGACGACGTGTGTTTGTGCGCCGAACCGCAGGAGAACGGGTAAGTGACCAGTGCATTGTACCTGCCGTAAAACATGGGGAGGATCTGTTATGATTTAGGGTTGTTTCGGGGCAACTTCTGTAGGAGATTTATTTAAAGTAGAGGGAATATTGAGAAAAGAAGGTTATAAACAAATTCTGGAAAACCACGTCATTCCCTCAGGATTGCGTATAATTGGTCAGAACTTCGTCTTCCAGCTCGATAACGACCCTAACCATACTGGCAAGCTATGCCGCGACTATTTGAGAGAACTAGAAGAGGAAGGCGCAATTTCTATAATGGAATGGCCGCCCCAAAGTCCAGATCTGAACCCGATCGATCTTTTATGGGATCAATTGGACCGAACTGTACGCCAATTAGCATTAACATCTGCTACGGCGATGTGGACATCCGCGATTGTGTCCCGCTGTTATCCGAAGTAAAGCGGGTTGTATTGACGAATCCAAAATTTAATTATTTTACCAAATAAGTACGTAAGACTTTGCAAAATATAGTTTGATTTACAATCTTTTGTAGTGTTTTACTTTCTTGTCAATTCAGATGTTCTCCTTTTTTTGGTATTTTTACGATACGTAATATGCTCAGGGTGGGTAAATACTTTTGAGCGGTAGTGTATGTACATAGGTGGTGGCAGCATATTCTGCTTAAATTCTCTTTTTTAAAGTGAGGAGGTGCTAATTTACTCGCCTAGTCCACTAACCTATTAATTACGCTTTTTTAATTTACCAAAGTGGTAAAAATGTATTTAACTGATTATTATTTCTAGTGGCTTTTATGTGCCATTTTTTTTTGATTTTGTATTCGGATTATTACTACTTTTAGACCTGTGATATAATTTAACTTTATGTTAACTGTATCTGGGAAAATTCTTAAGTTTGTTAGTCGTTCATGGTTGTAGATATGGATGTCTTTCGTTACTTGGTTTATTATCTTGTTAATTTCGGTTACAATACTGTAATTTTTCATACTATTAGGAAATAAATTAAATTTTCTGAAAAAAATTATGCTTTATAAGCGACTCATTCATTCATCTTTAATCGTAGTTATAATCATACCTAATATAGGTTAAAATAGAAATTTTTGTAAACTAAACATATGTACAGAAACATGTATACAAGAAATACTTTCAATACTCTAAATCTATTACAAACTAGTTTCAAACACGCTGTATAATGTTAGGCAAGAAGAACTGCCAATGTTATGTTATGTTATGTTTTTCTTCTATGGGACGTAATGCTACCATGGAATTATATTGGCATTAGTGTTGAAGAAGATACTAGGAACAAAGAGAATAGGCGAGAGTGAAGAATACAGGACACTATGGAACCACGAAATAGATAAAAAAAAATAGAGGAAAAGAACAAAAGAAATCACATAAAATCACAAAGATTGAAATGGCTCTGGCACATAGAAAGACGTGAAAAGGATACAATAATTAAGAAAATCAAAGACTGGAGACCAATGATAAATAGGAGACAAGGGAAGCCAAAGTTAAAATGGAAAGACCAGGCGTTGGAAGATGTAAGGCAACATACAAGACATTAGCGGTATAAAAGAAAATAAGGAAGAGCAGTGGACACAGCGAAGTAATTCAGTGCACACAAAGAATTGAAAAATCTCCTTCAGGCGGCCCTATTCTGAATGGAATGTTTTTGATCAATAGCATATACAAGGGGTCTCAGGGAGACCGTTCATTTTTATAGGTCAAAATATAAATTTGAAAATTCGAACATACTTATAATCCATTGTGTTCTCTTCAACTAAAATATTTTTAGATTTCTAGCGCTTCTGGTTATACTGGAAATCGACATGAACTTTGTTATTTTCCATTGAACATCCTGTATATGTTTATATAGTTGCAATTACCTGTTCTTCTTCATGAATACCTTTACTTTTTGCAATTTGATTTGAGCGTCTTGTAGTTATTCCATTTTTTCTGGAAAAACTGCTATAGCAGACGTACATATATTCAAAAAATCTGAGAACACTCGCTTTTTCGAACATCAATTTAAGATTCATTATATGCTTAAACAACATGTTGGATTAGGTTTTGACGACGAGAACAGCTCTGTACATTGTGTTACTTTACTATGGCACGCTAACTTTTCGAAATTTTGAAGAACCATAACTTATTTTTTCAAATATATCGTACTTATATTTAGGTGTATGCGGCGTCCAATTTTACATCTTTTACACCAAACATGTCCTATACATGACATTGATATTTTAGGAGATAGATTAAAAAGAAATCCGATAATTGTCCAGTGTGCCATAGAAAACAAGCGTTTTCAAAGATTTATTGTCAAAGTCTAACGTCAAAGTCACATTTGAATGTTTGAAGCTTGGCAGTTAATAATCATTCGTTAAGTGCCTTTACATTATTGCTATAGAGTGAAAATGAATACCAAGCGCGCAAATGAGCGCAATGCATACATACGAATGGTGGAGCAAAGTACAGGGCAACTGCGAGAAACATAATCCTCGACAAATGGGAATATCGATGGGTGGAGACCAGCACTAGAGCACAATGGGCAAAACGAGTAATCCCAAATATAAAATAATGGTTAGACTGCAAGTTCAGAACAGTGGATTACTATCTGACGCAAATGTTTACGGGTTACGGAGTGTGCAGAGCGTATGCTCTAAGGTTTAAGAACAATGATAACTGCATGTACTGCGGTGTGGAGGATACTGTCGACCACACAGACTTTGAGTGTCACAGGTGGGACCAGATACGACACGAAACAAACGCAGAGATTGGCACAGACGTAACCCCTGAAAATTTAATATATGTTATGACAACCAGAGAGCGAAAATGGAGAAGCGTATATAATATGTTTAGCGGCAACACTCGTTGTAAAATTTAATGTGTGTAGAGTAGACTCAAATAGAGAAGTACAAGTCATCATTAGCTGCGCGAGCAAAATGTATCAGTAGCGTCGGTAGATTAGACAAATAAAGGTGCTTAAAATGGTAAAAATAAAAAAGTTTCATGAATGTGAACTAATGGAAATTAATAAATTTTCTTTTTCTGGTAACGATAGTAACGATAACGTGTCTTAGGTGACAATACAATAACCACAACGTCAACGGTTCCTTTGCACCGATGACGACATATCTACTTCTCCAATTATTGTGTCTACTCTAACTGTATTTAAAGTCCTTGGTACAGCCGTAGCGCTGTTAATGTCTTTATTTACAACAGAAAATTGTAGATCGATCTGGTTAGGTAACTACATAACCACCGCGGCACTATGCCCCCTGATTAGGGAGTATATAGTCTGTTTACACTAACAGACGAGGCACGTCATAACCAGTATAATTGGAAATAGCTACCTATACAAAACGAAAATAACTGATCTCACTATCGAAGATATAGGGATTTTTTCTATGCAAAGATGCCTGTCCTGTACGATGTTGCCATTTCGTGAGCATGAAGTTAACCGTTAACGCAAATTGCATGTCGATGAGCTATCATGACTTAAGACATAACCTATTAGCCAAAAGATTTGGCAATAATGCGTACCGCCATTATGACGTGTATTGATGACGTGCCTCGTCTGTTATCGTAAACAGACTATACCTATACCGGCTTGTAATAAGTGAATGATATTTTATACTAGTGCAGATCAACTGTGCACACAGATATGTGACACGTGGTTTCGCCGAATTACAACTGGATACCTGGATTCAAAAAAATAAAGAACACATAATAGAATTAATCTACTATAACGGTTCCTTAGTAGAGTATTGTATTATTTGCTCGTCGTGAATGTGTTAATAACACCAACAGTTGACGATCAAAAAACCCTCAAGCGCCTGAATCATGAACAATATCTACTGAGAGGGCCTTATATTCGTAATAAAAGGAAATCATTGGTTCAAAAATGTCAGTTTTTTGATATGCAGGGAGTTCAAATACAATAAGATGAAAATAGTTGTAAAATAATAAAATAAGGCAGAGATGGTGAACTTTTAGTTCAGTTTGAAATTTAATTTAGTTCGAAGCACTGCAGCGGTTCAATATTAGACCCATTTTATTAAACTTATTATTGGATTCCTATTGAGATGTTCACTCTATTTTCTGATGTATATAACTTCTCAATTATTATGAAATCTATGATTCGATATTACACAGCGGTTTGAGAAAATGGAATCCGTTTTCTCCTTGCCGTATATCGTGTTATTTCATTCTACCTTCAAATGTTCTCCGTGAGTTCTCGACATATTCTTCATTACAATCATCACACACTAACTTGTTTATTATTGGGTGAGAATTACTGCGATTAATGTTCTACGTATTTGCAGAAAAATTGTGAGACGCTAAAATATTTATAACATAACTAGAAGCATGTTAAGCTCCCTCAGATAAATTTGCTACTTACTGAATGTTGTTGTGAACCTAGGCTACAAGAAATCCCGAACGGTAGAAATATTTCTGTAATATTCTTACTTTTATTCGCTATTACCATTGAAAGGAATAGAGTTTATTGGCTATGTGTTTAATTTTTAAATTAAAAGTATTCATATTTTCAGAAATGTATCATTGACACCCTTTTATATTTTCAAATACTGTTCGAAACGGTTGCGTACTGCGTACTACATAGGTATTATGCAAACACATACCCAGAAAATAATTCAATAGTTTCTATTATGATAAATCAAGCTTCGAGTAGAAATTCAATAATAACTTTTAACAGATGTTAATAACCAAGATAGGTGTTAAAATTTTATAAAACGATTGCTAAGCCATTAGACAGTATAGCATACATGATTCCTAAGTATAATACAAAACTTAATCGGTGCACACTTGATTACTAATGGAAGAAATTAATTTTATTATTAATTTGTTTCATTGATTATAGGACCTGTTTCATATACATGAAATAGAATTGAAAAACACTATTTTGTAGTTTCAAGGAAATAAAAACGAATAGAGAGCAAAAGGACCTCAAATATTGCAGTCGAAATTACATATATTAGTTAAGAGGTAGAAAAAAACATTATGACAATAGGAAATAAATCCGATTAAAAATAGCGCAGCAAGAGAAACAGCGTTAACATAATTATGCACTAAACTAGCTAGGACGTGATATTCGTAAAATATGGAGGTCGGGATCGCCACCACAGTCAGTTTCACAGAAAACTTAACAACTTAGCAAATATGCTAAGTTCTAATCTACAACATCTTCAACTGTTTGTCTTCGGGAATAACTATTAATATTGATATTTTATTTCTCAGATAATTCGAAAAGTTTTAATTTATCTTTTTTGTAAATTTTTATTTGTTACTATAGTCTTACAAATACAACCATACGAAATGTTAGTATTATTCTAATTATTATATATATAATTATATATATTAATTATGCGAGAGGTATTCTTATATATTTTATGCATAATATTGTCTCCATTTATGTGGATTAAATTCTGTTTTCTTATTTCCTCTTCTTCATTTCTTTATGATTAAATGTGTGAAAAACTAGGTGTGAGTCATTTTGTGTATTTAATCAATAGAATATACCTACTGAATATCTTTTTAATTAATTTTGTAGCATATCTACGTCATATTATCCAGCGCTAGTGAGATTCGAAATAGCATAAGCTGTACTGAATAATATTTTTCAATCTTAAATTTGCAATGCCGCTTACATTTTGAGACCTTCACCATCTTGATATGAGGATGGTATGTAATTAGTGTCGGTAGAAATAACAAGAAAGTAGTTTTTTTTTGAGCATTTTCCGTTTACTTAAATACATATTATTCAAAAATGGTGAATAACCATCCTTGTGTATCTACGGTGTTTCGCTGGTACTACTGCAAACAACAAGTCTACTTGTATTTCTTGTTTGGACAAAAGTAAGTCCACAAAAAAGTGTACTGTCCTAAGATCGTTTTTCTTTTATAAAAACGGTTGATTTTCATCAATGTTTCACCATGATGTGTCGTAAACGTATCAATAATGATAATGAGTAACGTATAGAAAAAAGTATCAGTTAATTAGCAAAAATAGGAATTGATGTCTACCGAGTTGTTAACATTTATCTAGACTACCGAGATAATCTTGGTAAACTGTGAATGATTATAGTAACAAATTCAAACCTCCGAAGAGCCTAAGGTGATAAATAAATGTGTACAAGCTGTCAAACAGCGAATTCGTACTCCTGGCTGCACCAGTTGCAACTAATAGTACTCATTGCACATTATAAGAAAATTAGATTTTTCCGTTTTTTTTTTCAAAATCTGAAACGTCATTTGTTCTAAGTCCACTATTTTTATTAAGCCAAATTAAATCCTACCGTCTATCTTCAATAATAAGTGAGATCGCAATGATCCTTTATTTAAGATAATTCCCCATAAGCAGCTAAATTTCTAAAAGGGTACGATTATTTATTATTATTATTTTACACACTGTCTGTATTGTATGCATCTTGTTCTCCATGCTTCTTCTTGATTCTTATTGTTATGTACGTCAGAATTTCAATAGACAGTTTTCACAGTTTGCAAAAATTATAAAATAGCATAGGTGTGTATTTCTATTCTTCCATATCAATCATTCAAGACGGCCGAAAAATTTGCATCTCCACTTGATGCACATCAAAAATAACAACGAATACCTTACGTGAGGTGCTACAGTTGAACGTATCCATTACATTTTGCCGAGGGTAAATTGAAAAACGAGTATTCTGAAACTTCTAGCATTTATCGAAGTTGTGGCTCTCCGAACCGTGCGTGGTATGTACTACGGAAAGCCGCCTCTTGCACATTGGAGGCGGTTCGAACGAATGCGCCTGACACTGAACAGGTGCTATAAAACGTCTCCTTTCAATAGCGCGAATTTGTCTTTGTGCTGTGTCCTAACAATATCACAACCCCTGTGCATCCGGATTAAACAACCTGTACAAGTAAGTTCGATATTTTTTGTCCGCGAAACTTTATGCATTTAAGTAATTTCTTTTAATCAAAATCTTTATAGATTTTTCGTACATTTATTATAGAAATATGAGTTTCAAACATTTTATGCGCAACTTTTTAAACTTCGTACAACTTACAGGTTTAAGGTGCATTCTACCTGTTGCCGTTTTATTTTTTGGTCCAGTTGATTTAATTAAGGCATAAGCTTTGTCGTAAAAATATGTAACTAATTTGGTTTTAGTTACATACATATGTATGCTTAGGCGAAAAATACTGTAGGGTAAAATATTAGAGTTTACTTGGCTGGTAATTTCTGAAATTGTACCAATCTGTTAATAACCAATCATTTTCATTGGATTACTACATTTCTAAAGTTTCCTATTCTATAAGCGCTGATACTATTAATCTTACATTTACAAAGCGCAGTCGCTTATTAAAATGAATAGAAACCAAATATAAATACATTTGAATGTATTAATGATTAGTGACCATATTTAAATACGTTATATAAACTAGTCTCCTAAAATCCTTTTCTATTATTTCAAATACTAACTAATAAACCTTAAAGTACTAAATTGGTTATACTTCAATCGTAACTCAACCATCGCAACTTTCCACAGTTTTCATTTGCAGCTTTTTGTCAAAGAATGAGTAAATTGAGTTTGTATTATATCAAGCAGTATTATTTCGTTTGAAAACATGTGCTGTATGTTATTGGAAAGTTCCAATGCGTTGGTGCCAAAAACAGCATAGGTGTTGCAACAACTAATCTGTTATGGACTAAGCAATGTATTATTTGCAACTGACAAATCAATTGTCAGGTAAAATGGCCAAAACAAACTTCACTAGTGCACCTTCGTCAGAAACCCTAAAATCTTAGTATTCTATTTGCCCACAATTTTGTACAGACTATACATTACATTTTAAGACTTCTAACTATTGTCATGCTAATGTGTAAAGTGACCAGTAAACACTCTAAAACCGCAGCCGTTAAGAATTATATCTTTGAGAAGAATTAATTTGCTGGATTTTCCCGTATCTGCCCAAACCGACAACTATATTTTGTTATTAGTAATTCGTTAACATTTTGTAACTTTGATTGTGAATAAGTATATCATTTTATTAAAGGTTTTATTAAGATTTGTAACAAAATCTATAAATGTCAATTTAGGCACGGCTTTCCATATTAATCACGAGAAAAACTATAAAATCAATCATAACTGCTTTTACAATTGACAGGAAACATTCATTGCGGTCGTATTCAACTGCCAAAATGCGAATATTGCCAATGATCATGTGCTTCTATACGTTTACACTAATTGTTTAACAAGCACTTTAACTTTCAAATTATTACATTTAATAAAATTTTAAACATTTAATTCAATATATGCTTGCTGCAAATATATTTATACGAGACGACGTCTTAATTAGAGTGTCACAAAAACAAAGTTCTACCCTAAATTAACACATATTCAGAAATTCCCTGAATTTGAATTTGGTTATACTTTTATTGATTTATTTATACTAAGTAGAACTTTAAATATATTAAAATATTTCGGAAAGGTTATCAGATTAAAAAAAATATTTAAATTCATGACCGATTCGTGGCGTCGATTTGTGATCAGTCTTGTCACTTAGCTTATCGGCCGTATAAAACATTTTAATGAAGTATTTAATGTGCAGAAGCTAAGGCTATTAAATATTCTCAGCACAACCGAAATCCAAGAATTTACAACATTCAAAGAATGCACATTATAGGCAAAGTTACATTACAACGATAAAAATGATTGTTTTTATAAAACTAATTATGTACAATAGCGAATAGCTCATGACCAGAGATTGTTGACGATGAATGATTATACCTGAAGTTGTTGTTTGGCCATTTCTATCGTTTGTAGGATTTTTATAATCTTAAAAATCCTCCTTCCTGGAGAAGAAAGTTACGTTTAATTGATACTTATTTAGATGTTCATAAAACCATAAACAATAATAATAATAATAATAATAATAATAATAATAATGGCTTTATTGTAGTAGCTTAAAAAATAAATAAATAAATACATATATGTATATATATATAGAACTTAAAGCAACTATCAAACACAAGGCGAATCCAGTAAAAACTGCTGTTTACCTTGAATAAATAAATATAAAGAATAAATCAAACTAAAGATATGCCTACACTAAAAATTGGTGATGTATGTTATAAGTAGCTAAAAGCGTGCCTAGATAAATTAGCCGCATATTGTTAAATAGTGCGCTAAGAAAATATCAAGCACATGAAAGCATGATGCATGCGTTTGGTAAGCCAAACAACACAAAAGACAAAAGCTTGCACTAACCGTTCCCTCGCCGAGATAAGAACTGCTTCAATTTAATTTTGAATGAGGATAATGTACTACCTTTAATATCAATAGGTATGTCATTATATAATGAGTAGATTTGGTAAGAAAATGATCTTTTAAACATTGTTGTTTTATGAAGTGGTGGTGAAATCAAGTTACGATACCTGGTAGTTAAATTATGGACATCTGTTCGAAATCTAATTTTATTATAAAGATAAGGAGGGGACTTCGAAATAATGATTTTATGATAAAAAGTAAGGCACTGCACGAGTCTGCGATCTTGCATGTTGAGCCAGCCCGCAGATTTTAGCTTATGTGAAATGTGATCGAATTTTCTGATGCCATATATAAATCTAAGGCAAGAGTTCTGAACTCTCTGAACACGAGCAGCCGTGTATTGATCCAAACCACCATGATACACGGTGCAACAAAATGTAAACTGCGACAAAACAAATGATTCACACAAGTCCTTCTTAATTTTTTGATTCAATATATGTCTAAATGGATACAATCTTTTCAGATTCAAATAGGCACTCCGAATGTATCTAGAAATTTGTTCGCGATATCTGAAAGTGTTATCCAAATGCAATCCCAAACTTTTAGCACTATTAACAATTGATATGGGTTTCCCATTGATTTTTAGATGAAAAACATTACTGAGGTTGTTGCAGATCCTTTTGGGGCCAAACAGAATTGCCTTAGTTTTGTCAGGATTAATATTAAGACAGTGATCAATAGAGGTACTATATAAAGAGGTAAGATCGGCATTTATACAATTCAAAGCCATTTGCCAGTTAGACGGTTTAAAAGAAAATTGAAGTTGTATATCATCAGCATATGAATGGGATTTACAATAATTTAAGCAGGATAAAAGTTTAAATGTATATATTGTGTATAGAATGGGACCCAACACAGACCCCTGGGGAACACCCTGAAGTACGGCAACTGGGGTCGACTGTAGACCATCAACCCTCACAGATTGCCTTCTGTTTGTGAAGTACATCTTAATTAGTCTTAGTGCATTATCAGTGAAACCAATATGGGTCAAAATAGCTAACAATACCTCCACATTAACGGTATCAAAGGCTTTACTATAATCCAGTAGTACAAGACACGTGACTAAACCATTATCAGTTGCTCTGTGTATATTATCTGTAACGTCTGTAAGTGCAGTCTCACAACTATAGCCAGCACGAAAGCCAGATTGCGTAGGAGGTAAAATATTTTCATTCTTAATATATTGTGATAGCTGAGCCGCGACAATTCGTTCAAAAATTTTAGATAGAATAGGTAGCAAACTTATTGGCCTAAGATCAGTAAATTGAGATGGTTTACTGACTTTGGGAATGGGGTGTACTATAGCCCAGCCCCAATTATCGGGGAAAACGTCTTCAGTTAAGCAAATGTTAACTATATGTGTTATATATGGTAGGACATTCGGACAACACAATTTGATCATATTCAAACTCACATTGTCCGAGCCAGCAGCACCAGATTTAATATTTTTAATTATGTTAAATATAGAAGTGACATCAACAGGAACAAAAGAAAACTTCTGCCTGTACTTAGTACTAGCTAGGTACGAGTTAATTGTACGGTCACGACTGCTGTGGACTGTTTTCGAAGGACTTACAAAGTAATACAATAATTTCGCCTTTGTTCAAAATCATGAGGACACAACTCTTGATGTACAGTAATTTTATATGGTAACGTATGCAAATGTTTCTTTAAGGCTGTGCGACAGCTTCCATATGATATCTATACAAGATAGATATTACTGTTTTGTCAATTACTTAGTAAGTTCATACATCTTTGAACAGATAATTTTCTATCCGATTTATTGGGACTAGTTGTCATACGATCAAAAATGCCAATTACTGCTTCCTCAGTTAACATTCGTGGGGCAGCAACTGGTTTACGGTTTGCAATGCTACAGGTCGCCATTAGTCGCTGGACCCGCTTGTTGTGATATTCCAATGTAAATTGTTGGATGCGAGACTGTAGAGTGTATGACTAAGATCCGTCTTGTGTGCATCCGTGAATGTCATTGTCACGAAGTAAATATTGTATTTATTTATTTATATTTATTTTTTATTTTCAGCAGTTTTTAAAAAGACAGTTACTGTGCAATAAATGCTATATTTAAGAAAACTTACAAGAAAATCGCAAGAAACGTCAAAATTAGGGTTTTCAAACACGTTAAATGTCAAATGACAAAACGTAAACATACATATGATGAACAATTAGCTGATTCGATGGCTGATTGGTAAACAGTAAAACAAAAAAATACTCTTTTTCTATGACAATCGTGGTCACGTAATGGTCACATTCAGTTGCTCACTTTGTACTATTTTATAACTATTTTCAAAAGACATCCCGAACCTTGTAATATGACAGTTAACAAATTTAATAAGACTATTATTAGCGCGTTAAAAGTTGACAAACTCAAAATTATCCTACAAAATAGTAAGCTAATTACTAAGTATAAGTAATTCAAATAATAAAGACCTAACTGCCAAACTAACAATTAATAACCCTCGAGCTCCAAGAATTTATAGGCTTCCAATATTTACAAACCAAACATACCATTACGAATTAAACCCGACACAAAAGTTGATAATTAAGCTCTGCTAATATTTTGTGCTCGTTCTGTGTTGCAGAGACAAAAATTGTACTCTTTCTCGAGATATTAGCGCGAAATGATTGGTCACGTGTGAAGTTGCCTACCACACTTCCAAAATTTTACTACTGTGACGTTTTCTGCTTGGTTCTGCAAGGTTGAACGACTCATTGGAGGTATATTTTGATCTTCCCTTATTCTCTTTAAGATTCTGTTTAATGTAGGAAGTTCTCCATCGTACAAAAAAGGCAAGTATGATTCTTCTTATCATGTGCATATTTAATACTATCGTCAACTGTAGGTTGTTATATGACTGTTGTCATTAGTTTTAAATACAATAATACACTTTAACTTTGAGTAAAACTGTATTTTATAGACGATTCAGGCAATATGTAGGGTCTTTCTTCCAACTCATTTTAATGGTGGTGTAATTAGTCCTCTAGCTTTACATATATTCACCAATAAATGGTAAACACTTGTCCTCGAAATACCTATTATTATTGTTAAATATTAATATATTTATATATTTATGAATATTTATGTATGTTACCTAAACTGTTTGGCATTTGCAGTGTTATCTGTATTTTCTTTATTGTAGAATTTGTATTTTCTTGTATATGTTCAGTATAACTTGCTTTTCCTGTACAAAATGTCTACGCCCCAAAGTAGCACGTTTTCTTGGAGGCGATGTTGATAGTCCACTTGTGTTAGGCTGTGAATACATTTTTACAAACAAATAGTTAAAAAACAAACGATTTTCTTTCTTTAAACGTAGTAGAAACACAAAAAGATAATAGAAAAATATTTAACGAAATATATATTTACTCAATCAGCTGTGTCTACAATATTGGCAAAATACCAAAGTTTAGCACTGTAAGCATGACCGGAAACAAACTAATCGTAAACCTATATTTTGGCGGGCTATATTCAATTCCCTCCCCTTATTAAAAAACAGAGTATAGTAAACAGAAAGGTTGGATTGCCCTTTCGAAAGTGTCCTTGCCAACTTTAAACACCGCTATTTTTATGACGCTAATATGTATCTTAAGAACGTAGAGTACAAATCTTTTTCTTTGTAGCACAAAACACCACAAAAGAAACATAAATGTTGTCAAACTCTGAAATTTTGAAAGTGTGGCATCTAACTTTGTATACCGTCATTGTTTTCACGAATATTTCACCATCTTTCTTCTTTGCATTAGAAAATGGCACAAAACAAGCGTTGGAATATCCAAATTATTATAGTTTTGAAAAAAAAATTCTGAAAGTATACAGCATTGTAATCACTTTTAGTCTAAAAAAATGACAGTAAATTAGAGCTTGTTTTACAACAAGTAAATACCTACTAGAAAAAAAATTAAAAGATTTCACACTATTTGTCAACTAAACTGCAAGGATTGTAATACCGCATGTACAATCCAGGCCAAACAAAACAATATTTAGAAGAAACAACTATTGAAAACGACCACAACTTAAAGCAACCAAATATATTACACACAGGTCATAATTACCATAAGAAAATATATAAAACGATAATTCACATCGAATAAAACAGAGATCAATTAATAGTATAACTTTTTTGGCTGATTAGATCTGAGATATGTGCGATGATCATTGCTCTGACAAAATGCTACAAAATGGTCAAGTATGACATATCACTAAATTAATACTTCAAGTCCTTTAATAAAATGTAAAAAAAAAGACAGCTCTATATTGAACAATGTGACGCTTAGCGGAGAAACATTTTGTACTAAGTTTAAATATTGGAATTTACTGGAAATTAAGTATATAATTTAATCTGTTAATAATTTATTAATATTTTGATAAGTACCTAACGATGTATTGCCAAAATAAAAAAATATTTCTAATTTTGTTGTACATATATCTCCGTCGGAATTTCTTCAATTACTTTTTAATAGCCATTAAAATACGAAACTTTTTTTACTATTTAAATCCGTCTGTACATATTAATGTAATTCAAGCCATTCTGCAAAATATTTTTAGATAGTGACAATACCAATAATTACAATAGAACCTTAATAGAACAGAAGAATATGAAGCCGAAAATACAATCATCACAGATTGAGGTTGAATTTTTAAATTCCTTCAATCTGTGTATCCGATTTATCAATATGAGAAACGTCAATCTGGACATTGTCGACATTTCGATATGTACCAGCTGGAAGGGTAAAATAAAATTGATGACATACCGATTGGAAAAATAAGCAAATCCTTCAACAATAGATACTGGTTTCGTAAGATGTTTTTCACTTACGTATGTAGAATTCGTAATAAGCAAGACAAATCAATGTATTAATTCCGCTACTAATGAAATTCCAGAATAACCTTTGATTACATTCTGTTCGAGTTTTGTATACATACATTTAAATTCTTTTATACCTTAAACAGTACATATGTTTTATTTGTAATTTACAGACACACTCTTCAGAGAACAATACTGGGTATATACCTATTTGGACCGTATATGCTAACACATTTTAATAGTATAAATAAATCAAAGTAAATGTAGATTTTAGTGTAAAAAGCTTTGCAAACTAATTCATACAGCTTATACTTGCTATAACCCGCTAGCTAAAAATCCATAAACATAAGTATATTGACTAAGAGGATTTTTACAATATTGGTACATTATGGCCGTAAAAACTAAACGATAAATTAAACCTCTGCCGTTCTGAAGTGTCATCCACCACTAGACCTGTCTCTACTCGCTTTCAAGACTTACAGATATGTTAAATTGTCATCTAAAAACAAGTACTCTTCTTTTGTAATAAAATATTGAATTGATTTATTAATTGTAATAATTGTAATATTGTAAAGTTATTAAAATAAACGATAATGAAATTGCATGGTACCAATGTATGCCTTTTAAGCTCCGCAGCTATTTGATGAGAAAAACGAAATACTTTCATATTCGAAAGATAAAGCCGGAGTAGTACATATCCCCGCTGTTGCGGGTTTCAGAGAGCCTTTAACACATTTTGTAACTCATGAATCAAAGAGTAGTATTAGATCAGTATCATTCTTGCTAAGGGTATGTCAATTGCGGCGCGACCATAACATTCTACTTTTTATGAATCAAATTTCAGACACTGTAAGAGCAGGACACGTAACGTATGAAAAGATTAGTCTTGCTTTTAAATATTGTTATTGCTTTACGGCTGTAGTGTAATTTTCCACTGGTACTTATCTAAGCAAACATTATGATCTTGATAATGACAGCATTGCTGTCGAAATTCGTTGGCAATTATTGAAATGTTTGGTGTCCTGTGGGCGATAGTGAAATAATGTTCTACTGCGGCACCAAGCGATCCACTGAATATTTAAACAATATCTGTCTTAAGTAGCATAGGTTCCACATTTAAAGGCGATGAGGCTGGAGTAGATTATTTATTCCCATCAGCAAGTCGCATTTTCATAAAGAAATTTGCACCTACATTCACAATGTCTTCACATTTTCTCCGAAAACATTTTTTCAAACAACCATAAATTTTGTCTACTTTTTCTGTGTTTTATTTCCTAGTTGATGCTTTAGTTCGTCCTAATTATTAATTAGCCTTACATATGTCTCTTGCATTTAATTTCTTCAAATGTAAAAGTCCAATGGATTTAGCTCACAAAATCTAATTGTAAGTAATCTTACAACTAGGACCACCTCGTTCTATCCATTTGTTGTTCCACCCTTCATTTAGAAAACGACTTACGGCATTATAAATCAGGTCTATCAATAAGAAGAGCATTTTCTGGTACTAGTACAAAATATTATGAATAAAATTAGACCATTTTTGCAATGTAAACAGTTTTGGTAAAAAAATGGCCGAAGCAATTTTTAGTTTCTTGCAAATAAGTTGGAAAATTAACAACACTGGGAAAATTGCATAAAATAATTAATTTTCTAAATCCTATAAAACCTCGCCCAATTGATATTCTTCTATCAATAACAACAAAAACAGACATCAAAGCAATAATGTGTGCGTCAAATAAAATGAACATCAAATACAATAATCTCCATTTCTTTCAGTGATCGATAGGATTTCATGCAAAATAAGAACTAACTGAAACAGGAATAAGTTATTGCTTCCCAAAAGTTATGTTAGACTTACAAATAAATATCTTACAAACTTTGTACTAACAATAGATAGCCTCGGCGTTATTTTAATCGAAAATAATATCAAGCAAATTTAAAATTCAAAAGGACGGCGCAACTATTATCAATCATTTCTTCTTTGTTGATCCATAAGTATTAAGATGGAGATATTAAGCAGTTAGCGAAATTACTTTATTGTAACCTATTTTTGTCCCAACAGGTTTGTTTATTGCCAGATGAAGTGGTAGAGATCATAGCAACACTCATGAGATTAAATAAGCAGGAAGCGGAAAACATCCTTACGTCTTGCAGTCACTTGTGTGGTCTCCCACGCACAGACACACTTTATTAGTGGAAAAGTTTTCAGATGCCCTGAAAACAGTATTATTTTTTTTCAATATACAATCAAATCATTTAGTGTGTATTGGATGTTTTGATTGAAAAAGGTTGTAAATATTAAAATAACTATGTTTTAATGACAAGAATGTCTGAATAATTTACTTGACTAACAATAAATAGAGGCAAAAATAAGCATTACCGTTTAGTTTCAGTTTAACGTTTATTAGCATTTATTTAAAATAAACATTTTTGTGTGGAAGTAAGTACCTACACTAAATTGCCTACTTAGCAGAAGTATAACTTGGGCGATTATTATAAAAAATAAGTGTCCAGTCCATTCTATACAAATCTACCCCTTCAATTCTTAACAATGTTTGCTCGATGCAGATGAGTATTATCATCGATATACATAAACACAACCCCTACATAAAAGAGAATGAAGATTCGCAGTATCTCGTTCAAAACCTTTGAGCAAGAAGGGAATCATTTTAAATAAGATACAGTTTGTTGTGGCCTCCAATACTTGCTTCGGAACACACTCTCACCATTGTACAATTTCGTTTTCCGGGTAGACAGAAGGTTATTTCTTCTTCTTAATTCACTGTGAGTATCCACTAATAGTTGCCATTTTTTACCGTTGTCGATCATTCTGAGCCTTTCGAATTGAATCAGTACGCCGCTATTCATAGAATTCCATGTATAACAAAATGTGCCGATCATTCTGTTTTGATTGCACTGATCGGGGTCAAATATGTCTGTTATCTGGTTGCACAGTAAATTTTAGCTCTTCACTAAACAAAACTCAATTCTAGTAGATATTATCGTATGGCCATATTCTAGAACGTCTTTCATGAACGAGTTTTCAGAAAAGTATTGCGAATATTTATTTTGCAACTTATACAAAATTTTATACAAGTAATGTAGTAGGTGGCCAATAAATTAGAAACTCTAGTTAAAAATTTAATCCGAAAAAGTAATTCTATTATTTTTAAAATTTTATTAAGATAATAATCTGTTATTATGCTCCCACATTACACTAAATTTATCAATATCTGGGGTTTCCATCCTTCATTTTCAATACTTCTAGTACTCTAGTACTCGCCGAGACATGCTTTAATAAAACTATTAATTGTATCTTTAATTGCGGATCATTAAGCCATATGTACATCCGCAATTATTTCTTTGAGAATTGCTAAATTTGGGAGGTTTGCTTCACATTGGTTGTTAAGAGTGCCCAACAATTCTTGACCAGATTAAGATCTCCCGAATTCCCACAGCAAGGAAGAAGAGGTATTGTGTTCTGAGGTTGTGAGGTGGTATGCGTGAGAGATGTTGTGTTCTCTGAGGAAGTTACTCAGTGATTTTGCTTTGTGGCAACGCGTATCATCCTGCATATAGGTATATATACAGTCTGGTGTACTGATATCTTCCACATGGTGACATAAAATACCATTCAGTACTCCTAATACTCATCAAAATTCAAAGTGAAGTACTGACCAAAGTTTCTAATTCATTGGCCACCTACTGTAAATGCATTTATATAGAATTGAAGCTATCGCAGCAGATTATCTACTCCACATAATAATTAATATTCTATATTAAACACAATTTGAATCACATTTTCGGTTTGGATACTAATGATGCGATTCATCTGAAATGCGAATAAAGGATCGCATTTCAACAATTAAACCAGTAAGAAAGCCTTCTAGTGTTCTATATAATTTGGACTGAGTCAAATTCTAGATCACTATCACCCACAGGA
>SMLS01074811.1:0-29497 GCA_004785975.1 Popillia japonica | reverse complement strand
CACTGTCATTTCGTATTTGATGTTTTACCAACGCCTGCGCCAACGCTTTTTGACGTACAAACGTCAAACCTGCTTGTCAATACATTCTATGACATCAAAGTATGGCTTGTCTACTTATGATCAGATCACAAATGTGAAATTAGGTTCACAGCTGATGGCGCTGATGCAGATGTAGTTTGGAACTATTTAAAATTTTGACTTTGAGTAGAATAGTGGAGCCCCCGTGCGATGAGTATGGCCACTAGGCCCATTTTTCTTTTAGTGGAATGATGCGATTTGTTGTAAACACTGTTGTTTTAGGTTACGTTCATAGTACAGCGACGAAGCGACTGTAGTCGCTTCACTATGGACGTAACCTTACTCGTACTGGCGACAAACTTTGCGTATGGAGACTTCATGCTTTACTTGAAGTGTTTCAGAATTGTAAGAGGTTGAAGTTAGCGGAAACTGAAGGGTAACACATTAGTGGATGCATTACATAGGAAGAATTTATTTTTCTGGTCGATGGAGGGGGAAGGGTGATCTTGCTGTAGTCCATAAGATTTTTGCTTAAAAACCACTTTAAGCAAACATTATCTTAGATGTACATACATATGTACATATGTACCTAAGCACACGTCTTCAGAATGTACAAATTTTATTTAAATAATATTAAAATATTATTAAAATAATATTAAAATATTATTAAAATAATAATAAAATATTATTAAAATAATATTTTAAGAAGTATATTATATAAATAATAATATACATACAATGAAATGCATACAGATTCCAAAACGAACAAGCATAAATAGAAAAACGCTTTAATAAATTAATTTATAGATAGAAATCTCCCCATATAACTTGCTGATCTGTCGCATTGCATTATGTACAAAATAGTACATCGTTAACCGGTCTTTGACTTTATTTAGCGTTGCATTCGTTTAACTAATTAATCACCGATGAAAATAAAACTCTTCGGACGTTCAAGCTTTCGCGTTCATTCAATTGACTCTTTTTTTTCAGAAAACCACGTTTCAACGAAGTTGACGTGAAAGTAAATAAGACTCGAGCATGATATACACTCCTCGGAAAAAGGCATTAAATGGATGTGAAACATCAGTTGATGACAAGAAAGTTTTACTTTTATCCTTACTCTATATGAAGCGCATTTTGTTGTTTAACTTTTTTCCTATCCATGCAGAATAAGTGCCATACAACATAGTATAAGCTATAATAAAATAAATCCCTTATATATGCATATGAATGCAGATGCATGATTTCAGTTGCAATTAAACTCGAATACGCTTTATTTACGCACATTATTCATTCCCTACGATATTCGCATTCGCGAGTGCAATGGCTATACAATCAATAAACCATACAAAATATTAGCTTTCATTGTTGTAGCAGCGGAATAATAAACATAAGGAATAAGGAAAGGGGTTCTGAGAATAATATATGAAAGGAGAGATTATATTTAGGTCCAATGGTAATTTATTACACTATTTTAACCCGCGTCGTAAATTTATCCTACTCCAAACAAAAATATTATTTTTAGCGGCAGAGCGTTAACACTGGGAAAACACTAATGTTGATTGTGGAAAAATTATCTACATTTCGAGGAATTGCTAGGAAACTTGTGTTCTCTCACACACTTTATATTGTTTTAGGATGTAGCGAAATAGAAACTGTCTGAAATTATTAACTAAATATTATTTCTATGTATGATATATCAATTCTTTACTTTCAATATCTTCATTGCGCAGATTATTGTTTTAACTTGTTTTGATCAGTTTTACATGTAACATATTGCATTTGATGAGTGAAAAGTGTAGATATTCTTACAAAAGATATCTGAGTGTTATTAATAAATCCCATGCTTTCTGAAAACAATTCGAAGCGTAATTGGAGACAAATTCTGAGGAATTCTTAGAAATTGCTTTATTGTGCAGCTACCCATGATCTTCATCACTGTTCTGATCCTATACCAAAAGCGAGTTACTCCTAAAAGAAAATGCAATAAAATATCAAAATTTTCTGCAAGACTATCTGATATCTCTATAATCTGTAAAACTATTAGTACATGATTATATCTGATGCTGTGTTCGTTCCGGTGCTGAGGATGATGGTTTTGTTGATTAAATCTTATTCTTAAAATGTAGCCAATAGGTTTTGAGAACAAATAACAAATCCGAACAAATAATTTCTTATACGTTTCTTTTAGTCGCAAGTTAGATATACATAATCGTTTCTTGGTACTGCCGTTGTAATTGTCGAATACCTGCAGTTTCCAAAGAGAGATTTTAAATTTCAAAATAACATTAATAATGAATACTTCATACAAGCAATATCGAAGCCGCTGCAAGACTCACCTCAAAATAAGAAAAATACTATTCTTTTTCTTTTATTTAACCTACTTCCGTCCAAATTCGCCTCAATATCCTTTCCTGTGGAGATATAGTTTTCTTTACACTCGACAAATTCTTACTCACAAAGGGAACACCCGGGTTGTCCGGCACGGATTTTAATGAATCTCAACTACGTTATAGAGGAACCTTCTCTTAGTATCCAGGTACGGGCTGTTATCCTAACGCACCCTAGTTTCTAAGAAAATCAACGTTGTTTAACGTGGTGTATGAACAAACTAAGTTCATTCCTTTATACAGATAATTTTACTTTCTCAACAAGCAAGCTTTCGTAGCCCAGTGGATAGCAAACACGCCTGCCAGGCTGGTGGCTCGCGTTCGGTTCCTGCCAATACTTTTTAATTTTATTGTGCACGATACTAACAGTTATATTTTATGCAAATTATTCATGATATTTTTCGCCGTCATAATTTTATTATTAAATAAATCGGAAGTAAATTTGTATTAGGACAAATAATGAAGTATTATAACCCGATAAAATTAGTGGGTCCAATATAGTATTAGTAGTGATTTAATACTAGTGAAGTTACCTGCAGTTTAACATTTTCATCATTGCACATATCTAAAGTTTTATAGCGGTGTCACTATTACTATAGTGACACCGCCATCGTACTCGATGGCCTTGAGTTTATAATATAATTTATTTTAAAATAAAAAAAAATGGGTCTGAAGGAAACGTACTGTGATCCTGAACCAAAAAGGTGTGAAGGGTTTAGATGCCATTGTATAAGCTACTTTATTTCCAATAAAATATATATCGTTATCATGTGTGTGTGTTACATTTATTTGCCTTATAATTTATTACGAATTTAAGACCTCTAGATTCCATACACCGAAATGTCCTGTGATTTTGTGGCCAAGCTATGAGGAACCAACGTTCTCAGAGTTACCAGACCGATAATCATAGTTTAGTAGAAACGCAATCTATGATGAATCTATCGGCGGCAAGATCATTGGGGATAATTAAAAACTATTGAAGCTCCTATTCCATTGTTTGTCCAGTAAACGATCCATGATTATTATTACTGTTGTCATGATTCAGTTCGATGGAGATACTCATTGACGTGTCTAACGATTCAATCACTTTGTTCTCCTAGAATTTTGTGTCCAATGACGTCGCATTTTTCCAAATAGTACGATCATTTTAATGTTGTAGTGTTTTTTATAAGTACGTATATTGGTGTGTGTGTGACACTAGTAGCATTTCCAATGAAAGAGTTTTGCCAGTTTTTGATCATTACCATTTTATATAATCAAGATTTTATTTGGGGATAGAAGTTTAAGATTTTTCCAAAAAGTCTATGACTTGCTCAAAACACAAGGTGGCTTCTACCCAAGTAGCTGGGATCAATCAGAATTCGCTCAAGCACACACAAAAATTAGTTCCATCTTTTGGGAAATAGACCAATTACTGTTTGGTTCGGATTTATACTTAGTTGTTTTTCAATACATCAGCTTCTGAGGATTTGTATTACGTTAGTAAAATACTTCTTATGCTGACCAGGTCTTGCGTATGGCCTACGGTGTTAGGCCGTATTTCTCTTTGAAGCATCCTTTTCACGATCAGAGGATCACCAAATTCTTCACCATTAGGACCATTACCTTACCAACTTACAACAAAGGAAGTCCACTCAATTGTGCAGAACTCTAAGTCCTTTTGCCAGAAAGTGCCATCTACTATCAATAAATGCACATGGAGCTCTCTTTTGGTTTAATAAGCAAATTGGTTACAATTCAGAGACAGATAGATACATAGACGACTCTTCTTACAGTCTTCTCCTTCTCCGTTGCGTTCTCTGTATGCTCGGGCTTCCCCAAGTTTTATTTTCGAACTTAGATATACCTGAATCAGCGAACTTCTCTAAATTCTTAATTCTGAGAAAATATTGCAAAATTTTATTGCTTGTAATGACGTAGCAATTAACAGCTTTCAAAAGTCGTCAAAAACATGTATCACCTGTATTTATCAGTAAAAAAATTATATTGAAATATAAACGTTAGTCTTTTATTCTCTAAGAAGGCAAAAATGTCTTAACTTATTGAGAGCTGCTGAGAGGGCAAGGACATTAAGCATCATGCAGGAGACATATTTTACATTCAACCAGGCTCCATAAAGAGTAGAAGAAATAAATTAAAATTTATTTAATAAAATTATTGCTATTATCTCCTATTTACAATTTATTCTATTGTTAAATTATAATTATTTCACAACTGACATGATTCTGCAAAATACAGAAGTTCGTGTTGAATGCTTTAGGTATATGTTCTGGGAATAAAAAACGCAGTAGGTAAGTACATACTGTGAAATTCCTATCTTTTAACGTTCTTTTACTGAATGTACAATGTATCGCAAAACGCGCAATTATAATTATTATAAATTATTCAACATGACGCTCAAGAGTGTATCTAACTGTATTACATCGGCTAAGTGAAGGTCCACGTCGTCGTATTCTAACGATATTTTAATGATTAGCTGGCTCACGATGCCGTTTGCGTTAGATAACGCGCTCTCTTTTCCAAGTCACGGTTTGGAAAATGCAAAAATTTCGCTAGCCGAACGTCATTTTCTATGCACCAATTGCATTCGATGCGATTTCAGCGTACGGTATAAGATATTAAAGTAACTACATGTGGAACTGGAATAAAAAACTGAGATAACAAGCAAGCGAGTTCAAAGATTACCTAATGCATTTGTGTATGTTGTATCTAGTCATTTGATACGTAAATATTCTCAACGAATTATATAAATTCCGCGGAATTAGAATGATTAGAAGTATTTGGAAATTCAAAAGAGATTTAGTTTGAAATGTATTAATCTATGTATATGCAGTGGAATGTAAACAAAGTATGTAGAATACACAGTTAATCTGAAACACAAAATTGTATACCGATGCTTAGTTTGTAAAGATAGCAAAAATATTTTATATTCTCATTTCCGGTGCAACAAAAAATAATATTAGCGGATACGATTTTGGGTTTTTTTTGTATATGATGGTTCCTATTTTTCGAATTTGGCGTTATATATGATCTTGGGATACATTTAAAAACAGTTTTTCTCTTTCTGGCCGGACTAACGTGAGGACAAAAGTTTTGAGAAAAAGTTTTGACGAGGAATTTTATAACTAAAAGTGGTCCAATCTAGTTACCACTTGGCTAGAAAAGGGGCTCGTTTGTTGTGCAGATTTGGCTGAAATTGGTTAACAAGATGTCATACAAGATTCAAATACGAAAGTCTATATATAATTTTGTTAGGCTAGCACCTAAACGCGAGATTGTTAACATTTCTCGAGATCAAACTATTGGACTGTTAACCATTTACCGCACAATTAAGGAATGCGAAGAAGGTTTGCCATCCATCAATTTACTGAAACCACTTTTCAGTAAACCACCTCCAGTTTTGGCTCAAGACAGAGTTGGGACGTCTACGTGCGCTTTAGGCCGTACATTTGGAATTGCGCATGAAACTGCTGCGCAGAACTTTGGATTAGAATACCGAAAAAAGAGGAAGTCCCAAATACACCACCACCCAACTAGAGAGAATACCCAGATGCTGCTGAGCAATAAGGCGTTAGCAATGCATTGGTAACGGAAGTATTATTTTAGAGGACGTTATTCAATTCAAAAATACAGGGTAATGATAGTTTTTACACGTGCAATAATTGCAAATTGTCCTGACAACCCAAAATTTAAACCGAAAGCCGCTATTTCCCAATCATAAATTCCAAGACCTTACGTTGGGAGAGTCAAAGGTAGAGCTGTGGATGCAAGCGTCCATATTCGCAAATTTCTACCTAAATTGATAAATTTCATTAATGCTCATCATCCAAATGATGATCTAACCTTCTGGCCCGATCTGCCTTCATGCCATTATGCTAGAATCACTGAGAACTGCTTAACTGAACATAAAGTAAATTATGTACCAAAGGAAAACAATCCCTCCACCGTGCCCCATGCTCCCATTGAGGAGTTTTGGGCACTATTGAGTAGGAAAGTTTATGACATGGGTTGGGAAGCAAACAACAAAACAGAGCACAGTTACGCGCCAGAATATTGCAGAAGATCCGAGAAATCCCTCGTCAAGAGAATGATTTCCCAAAGTTTATGTTTTATAAAGTTTTTACTACTAATAGATTTTTACCTTTGATTTTTTTTCTCAAAACTTATGTTCCATACGGTATTAACTGTAACTCTCTTGGTTTTACATCAGCAACATACAAAATTAGTGTACATATATCATCCAAATAAACTCTTGCCCAATATTTTACGCTTCAGAAACTCTTCGAAATCAAATTTCCAACACGACGAAAGTTAATCTCAAAACTCATTCGCCCTAAGGGACTTTATTAAATCCGGCAATCTGGACGGAATTTCACTCAGACATGATTTAATTTCGTATCCTCCGCATTATTATTAACTTACTCCTAGATGGTCACGTACAGATCTAAAGTTACCCAATCTAAATAATTGATAACATTCTCGTAAATTTCGACTCCTATTCCACATAGAATGCAAACAGATGCAGACGTTAGTCATAACGCTATTTTTAGTGAGGAACGAGCTCGATTTTACATGTAGAAATACAACTTCACGGCGAGGCCCATAACCAGGATTAATTCTAGTCTCGACGCGGTTAAAACGATTATAAAGAATCCGAGGCATTCCGCGCGACGACGTCTTGTGGCCTTGCGAATATCACTGATGAACTTTCCAATATAATCTTTGTCGTTTGATTAATATTCGTAGCGTTTTTGAGAAATAGTACCGCAATGCAGAATGTGATTCTTTGATGGCGATAGAATGTTGAGTGAATGCGATTAGATATAAAGTTGTACCTGCTTTAAATTCGTATTAATAACATATATGATTCCACCTAATGTGCCTATTTTTGTATTGAAGCGTGGTAGGAAAGAAGTATGAACCTACTTCCAAGAAATTATTTACAAGTAAACTTTAAATTGCAAATTCTTAAAATAGTAAAATTACGATAACATGTAAATAATTGATTAGTAGAATATTATCTAGCTTTATGTTGTGGTAACAGTCTTTCATATTGGCTGTATGAGCTAAGAGAACAACGGCATTGCATTCCATGGTCACTGGTGGAATAGGTAATATATCATATTTGGGACCAAGAATTTCTGTTACAGAACGCATATTAGTTCAAACTACCCAACCATCTTCGACAGAACAAAAAGACTGCGATAGGAAGAAAGCTCCATTCTACTCTGTTGAGGATTCTACATCTTTAGTATAGGAAATAGAAGTTTTTCGAGACTGCTTCTTAGATCGGTTTAAATCTTAGATGTTGACATCTTTTTCACTTGAAATCTTTATTTTTTACCATCACCAAACTCACGTTCGC
Source organism: Popillia japonica (assembly GCA_004785975.1). NCBI lineage: Eukaryota > Metazoa > Arthropoda > Insecta > Coleoptera > Scarabaeidae > Popillia > Popillia japonica. The sequence goes on along the minus strand of SMLS01074811.1, from coordinate 21,724 downwards.
TTGGTGTTATGTTTGTGGTGCCAAAGTTGTGAATCCTAGTTAGTTGCACAGAATAAAGAATTTGGGTGATTTATGCAATTATTATATTCTTTCGGTAGCATCAATTGGTTTTAGTTATTTTTATAGGTGTACATATTATTTCATTGTGGTATATGATAGATGCACATATGTCCTTAAATATTTGCAAGTAACCAGAGCCTCTCTGCGACTACTGGATAATATTGTTTATCCTACTCAAATAGATAGGATTATGTAGACTGTAGCCATTCAAAATTTTGATCGTATTTAGGCTATTAAATTATTAGTGGGTAGATAATTTCGTGGTTTTTTATCTTTCTAATATAATCATTTACAATGTGAACCCTTAATCTTCATAGAGTTAGTGCCGACAACACTAAACTTAGATACGGCAATTAAAAAAAATCTTTTTTTTTGTTTAATTATTTGTATTTGACATCAAATGTTCATTAGCACTAAAACTATACTAGAAAACCATTTTATCCCTGATTACTGCTGAAATAAAAACGAAAAATCACAATGAAAGTTCGTTTCATGTTTTGATGGTCTATTCGTCTTTGTGCATTTTCAAAAACAGAACACCAATAAAATAATACAAAAACATTAATTTTTATACTGAAAACACATACACACATCTAACTAAACAAAAACGTTTTAAAAATAATCAAATAAAACAATTCTGACATGACCGAAAGTTGAGCGTTCTCAGCGCAGTCCCCACAAACTTTTTTTGCGCACTTTAAACAAATAGATCTTTTATAATGATAACACACATAAGCCGTTCGTCTTTTTTTCTTGTAATGACATAAAGATCAATCTTTCCTCTTTTCTAACTTCCCAAGTCTACTATCTATCGGTAGGTTGGACTTTCCCAACATTTAGGACTTCAGATATACTCATTTTTAGTTCCACCTTTAGTGGAATTGTAATCATCAACAATAATATCAGGCTTATTGGTTAGCGGATCGACAGATGAATGGTGATGAGAAGACCAAATTAAAAGAACAGCCCTATTAATTTTTGTTGTATAGGAAAGAAGCGGTATAAAGCAGTTCCCATTGGACGATTTCTTGCTGGTTGAAATGTGCAGGAATTTCCTTTTTGTTTTTCTTTACTCTACCAATACAAGTTAATCTTCTTTGTTTTAGGAACTGTACAAGATCAATAACCAATTACGTGAACCAATTATCAAAAGTCACTGATCTATTTGAATTATTAAGTGATTTTGTGAGTTGTAGGACTGCCTGTGTTGGTTTATGGAATGTCTCTTTCTCGTCTGATCGTCCATTTCCATCAGAATTTTTACCTTTATAGATATAAGCATTTAACAGATAAGTAGTTCTGGCATCCGTGCAGCACATTATCTTTATCCCGTACTTTGGGGGGATTATTGGGCATGTAAATTTTAAAACTACAACGTCCCCTGAAGCCCACAAGCATTTCATCAATGCATGCCAATTTGCCTATAACATAGATGATTAGCAGTTTTTTTATAAAAATGTGAAATATTTCAGAAACTGGAGCGGCTGGGTTGTCAAATCGCAGACACGTTAGAAGAAAAGCACATCTTTCTTTTGACATTATGCATCTTAAGACATACCTCCCAGTTCCATTGGTGGCAAATAAAGTATCCAAGTTTATCATTATTAGGTTTGAAGAATGACGTAAATGCTAAAAACCCCATGAAAGCGTAAAATTCAGTTATATCTAAATCCTTAAGCGTTGGCGAATTCTGTTTCTTGTATTTCGCCGTCCCAAGCCAAATATATTGGACAGTATTTTGTTGTATTTTATTTCTGTTGAATTGATAGTTTTGGTCGTTAAACTCTTTCGTAGTATAAGGTTTAGAAGACGTAAAAACCGCTTTTTGTTTACTGGTCTCTGAATATCTTCAATTGGCCTAACTAAAACCGAGCATCGACCGGCAGTCCAGTTTTTTGTACCTAATTAAGAAAAAATAGGTTTATTTGTAAAATACAAATTATTACTAATTTAACATTAAAGGATGCATTTATTTGGATATAATAATTAATCCGATAGTGGATATCCCTTCTAAATTTAATTTTATGATAAAAATAATGGATTTTTAGCAAAGAATATGTGAGGGTATAGATATAGACAACGACGTTGCGTTCTCTTTTTTTCTTCTAATCAATCTGCAGTCTCCAACTTGTATAAAATGCGCTCAAACTTTCATATCCCATGAATAAATCGTAAACAAAAGTTTTATGCTCTTCGAATGCCTTGTAAAAATTTTCAGAACAAAATGATAAACAGCTGTATGTACAATAAAAGAATTCGAAAAGGGGAAATAATCTTTCTAATGTTGTTTTTAAAAACATGTCTGTAGTGATACAGTCCTTTTTAGATTTATATAGGTTATCTTACTGTAGTTAGATATTTTATCAGGATATCCATAATGACGAGATATGACCATCTATAACGTATCAAACTAGCCCAAACTTTTAACTTTCTTGACTAAAGGCAAATTTTTACGATCAGTTTAGAGCCAAACAGGATTATCTGGGATTTGTCAGAGTTGATTGACAGATTGTGTTTACACGATACCATAAAAAGATGATGCAAATCTTTATTAATCTTAATACTACCCCTGCTTGGAAGGCAAAAAGTTGTAGTAAAGCTGTGCGTCGTCTGCATATACAAGAGCATTACAACATTAAAGTCCAATAAAATAGCTAATAAAATAGCCCCAACAATTGAACATTGCACTTTGTGTAATTGGAGAACTACTGGTTTTTAAAACTTTTTAAAACAATTCAGATAATAATAATTAGTTACAGTTTTCCTAAATCTAGAGTTTTGCATCAGTTCTCTGCAGTTCTCAAGGTATATAATATAAGCAATTAGAAGAGAGTAGCAAAACTTAATCAAACTTATACCTATTATAATAGCTCCACGTTGCGGTGCTAATTTTATACAATAGTTTATACCATAGCTACTTACTTTACGAATTAAATTCTTTATTTAGCATGAGACTCTGGTTTGATGTTCAGGTTGGTGTTTTGAATATCTCTCAGGGGGGAAGGTTCGCTTACTTCTCGAAGTTCTCGCATTTACTCAATAAAAAATTCGTGTCGTAGATAACAACTTATACTTTATTTAAACTTCTACACACATGAAAATAGGTAAATAAAAGATGAATGCCTTTGTATCAATAATAGTTAAATTCATTCAATAAAAAAAACTAAATTTAACGTGGATTACATAAACTTTTTCTCTATAAGAAATAATTGTTCGTATTATTATGAACTGAGGTTGATTTGACAAATAACTGGATGGCGCGCTCTGCCGGACTATAAATGAGTTAATTGTTATTTTTTTCTAAATTCGATTTAATTGCATATAAATGCGAAAGGAACCGCATATAATTTAATTCCGCTCACAAGTAAGAATTTTCCTTAATAACTAACCTTTGTTTTTCTTTTAATTTATTTTAAATTTTGCTGAAATTCTCCTCGATATAGCTAGATGGCGTCGTTCTCGTCTCTCCGGTAGGTACGGTCCGACAGGTAAACTGTGGAATGTCAGGTGTGCTCTGGATCGGTCACCCAGCTGTTCTCTCCCTTGGATGGTTTTTCTCTCGCAATTAGGGAATAATCGGGCTTGTTTTGTGGCTTTCTCGATGGTAATTCACTGTGGTGTTTATTTGTCACTTAAACTTCTGTTCAGGTTATGTTAACCTCAACTGTCACTGGTATCTTCGCTTGTTTACTAATTTTTATGTATTTTAGGAGCAAATTTGTACGTGGTGTCTCCTTTGAAGCCTAATACGAGAATGATGCGAATTTGTTAATGCATTCTTCAAGTTTTTTCGCAAATCCGGTGCTCTAATTGGCTGACGAGTGGCGTCGTGAAAATAAACAAATGTGAAACGTTTTGCAACTTCAAATTCTTAAAATTAACTTTTTATTCTCTTTTTGGATCTTCAAATGATGGTGATATTCTTGTTGTCCATATTCCAAAATATCTACTGGCGAATTTTTGTCAATTAGAAATGCTTCGTCTTGTTTCGGATGTTGGAAGATGCAATGCGAAATTCTTGTGAAAATTGGCCTTTTCGTTGGAAATTGATGTTGAGACGTTCTTGCTGATGTTATTACCTTTCTTTTCATACCTAATACATCTATCATCCGGTGTTTTTCAAGAAGTTACGTTTTGTGAGTTTTATGGCTTACGTCAAAGTGAAATTTTATGAACCCTTATTTCTTTTAACAATCTTTTTATAAAATTGTATGTCATGAATTAGAATATTACAATAGTGACTCTTTCTGCTGAATTATGTTATTGATTATTTCATTTTTAGATCGTAATCAGAGCTTGAAATCGACATTTTGACATTTGTCGAGTGATTTTCCTTATCTCTGGCATTTTCTAACAGGAACTTTAGTTACAGGCGTAAAATTATGCCAAGGCAAGTTTTTTATCTTATTTTATAAAGAAAATTTTATAAATTTGGTGCAACTTTATTTATAATTCGCCTTTGTGAAACGGTGAATGTCATCATAAGTGGTATTGTATCCTTTTATTTGAGATTTTGAATGTGAGTTTGGTATCTGAGCTTGTGGCAATGTGATACTATCACACTATTAATACAATCAAAACCTGGGCCATTGAATTTGGGTGTGAAAGAGAAGGTCAAAGATAAAGTTACGATTATTAGTGTAATAAAACAACAAAACAAAATCAGTCCCCCTTCTTTGCCAATCTTAAGCCTATTTATTGTCAAGGTACATTGTACATAAACATACATAATTCAATTTTTCTTATTTTACGAGATTTACTTTTTACCTCATCTTTATCATTAGTTTAATATTATCTGGAAAGCTGATATGTTATTAAAGGAGCATGTTTGTCACGACAAGTTTTTAAAGAATCAATCTTTTTGTTGATATTGGGCATAAAAACATTTGACAGTATTATTATATTATTAATTCTGTGCATTCTTGTAGAAAGTGATTTGAGTATAGAAAAAGTTGTTTTTATTTCATGTTCCTTGAATAAAAACGTTTTAAAAAGCTCTGATTATTTATAGTTGCTGAAATTATCAGAAAAGCTATACAAAATACATACATACATACATAAGTCACAAAGATTTCAACAATTTAAGTAATAAACATAAGAATATTCATTTGGTGACATTAATATTCTTTTTATGGTAGACATTTAATCTTATTGCATGTTCGATCTTTGCAACTTAAAAATTTGACGTAGTATAAAAGTTAGTGTTTAATCTCCAATTCTATTACTGTGACTCCTTCCATCAAAAAATAATTGCAACATAAAAACGAGGGTAACCATACCTAGCATTCATTGATTTACGGTTATCGATTGCACTAAACTGGAGACAGGGCCATGCAATTGTGCTCACCCCGACCATATTCAACCCTCCTGAGAGCGTCCCTCGACAGTACAAAGCATCAGTCGGTCAATATCCCGGTTAGGCAAGCTGCAATCCACTGTACGGCCCCACAGAGAACGGCCAACGAGTATTACTGGGAGTAGTTCGTTCATCCCCACGCATTCCCGAATGCGACAATCTCAGAGTATTTATGGGTTCCACGAGTGTTTTAATAAAATTTCATCGAGTATGGTAATGTATTACGTATATGGATGTTCCAATAACGGTCTCTTCGTTGCCTTTGGACGAGACCACAAAATAATATAAATTTTACGATATTAATGTTGGTTGGGGTTGGTGTAACGAAACGATGTTGTTATTATATTATTATTTATTGTGTCGATTGTGTAGGGGTTTTTACGAGCTGCTGATATATAAAATTATAAATGATAGTGCCATAGAGGATTGACGTAATCAGAGAGTGCAGCGTTACGAGAATTGTTTGTGAAAAACTAATTAAAATTGAAACTAACTATAGAATCTCTTAGCATCTAGCTCATTATATATTTATCTAATTTAAAAAGCATTCGAGTTAGAGATTTAAAGGAATAAAGTTGCACATCAACATGCTTACATAGCTGTACATAAATGTATATATTAAAGATCCCACCTTTATAACGATGGAGTAAGTGTAACACCCAGTTGTTGACACAAAAATGTTAATAATTTAACACGACCCATGTGTATCGCCTGCGATCTAATTTTCCAAAGAAGAATGTCTGATTGCGAAATTAATTTATATCTTCTCCCAAAGGATTGCTGTATATATTAGAGCGACAGTTCCACCAGGTGTGACTTGGTTTATGTTTGTAATAAAAGTTAATTGTTCAGTTGAACTAATTTATGAAACAATGTCGGAAAATAATGATAATCAATTTAAAGTATAAAAAGGCGATATTGTGAAGGATAGTCAGTGATTGTATGTATATCTGTGATGTTTAATAAATTTACTATTTATCAGAGCGTGAATAAGAATTAAAATATGCAGGAAATATAATTTGTATAATACTTTTATACTAGAATATACACATGAGCTTTTACATTACTTAAACTTTATAAGAATCGTACAAAAGAATAGCACCAGTTTTACAATCAATACTACCTTAAAGATCAGATAACATACAATTTTATATAAAAGACAATGAAGCAGTAAGACAATAGGAGAATAAAGATACTGTGTGAAAGAAAGTAAAAGAAAACTATTATAATGTAATGGTAAAAATAAAAAAATGAAGAAGAAATTAGTAATATTTTGGTGCCCAACATTATTGGTGTTTTACATTAACTGAATTCACATTTAAACAAGCATTTGTCTACATTTTAGCACACATTTTATGAGGCACCGGTAAGGAAGCAAAGGAAAACGTTGATAAGGACCGAGCTGGGTTGTAGCACTGCTCTGTTCCCACTAGATCTTCTACGATAGACTAAGAGGTCAATTCCAAATCTTTGCTCAGCGTTTGACTGAGAGCATATTGTACTCCTAGAATGATAAATTTAACAGGCAGGAAGCAGAATACTGTGACACAAGTGATCTTTGAATGCTGTGATATAGTAATAGTAACAGTAGCATCACATCTGACAATATGATTTACATGACCATATTCACAGAAGCAAATTGGAGCAACATCCAGCAGCTGGGTAACCATGAAGAACTAGAAAAAGAAGACTCTATAATACATTGAGTACGCGAGAGTAGGGATTGGTAGATAAATACTCAAGAACGCCCAAACTTCTTGAATATATATTTTAGAAGACGGCTCCAAGGCTATTTAGTGGAGGTTCAGACCGGCCTTTTCCTGTCCTTGTTTAGTAATAAATAAATAATAATACATACAGCGTTCTTTTTATGTTAAAGAAAAATAAAAAAACTAGATAGAATTCCGTTGGATCCATTAAAAAAAAAAGATGAGGACTATTATCTACCTAAAAACTAAGTGGTCCCTATCCCTGATCCTATCAAGCTGGTGGAACTTCTGTACGTCATACAAATTCTGCATGCAAAATCATTCTGTAACGATTGTACTTTTTCTGTCATAACGATTACACAACAACTGATTGTTATACATAATTACGTATATAGTTTTATAAAGTTACAGAAAAATATTAAAGTAAGCGAACATTGATCATGGCAAATGTTACACGGACGTTTAGGTTTAATGATGATCTCAAAGAGATTAAAGTGGTTACCACCACAGAAATCATCAAATGGGTCTCCAAGAATATTCTTGAGATTATGGAAGCAAAAACGTATAGCCCTACAGGTGGGAGAAAACCACTATCTTTGATAATTTTTGCTGGAAAATGTATCTAGCCATGTTGTGCATATACATAGATGTCTATCTCTTTAGCAGCAGAATGTTGTTGGTTTAACAATCTTGTTGCGTTTGGTACCTTAGTAAGGTGAGTAACGCCCAAGAGAAGGTGCAGTTCTGATAAGACTACTCATACCCAGTAGCTATGTATTTGTCAAACTATTTCTAACTGCTGTCAGAATATAAATATGTAATTCAAGAGCAGTAAAATTATTTGAAACGTAAGTGTTGTTCACACGTTTCTTACAAATCGTGAAATTTATTATTACTGTATTATTTTCCAAAATGCACCAAAATGTTTCTGAAAGCTATCAAATGAAATCATGAATTACAACTGAAATACTGTTAACATCTGTCAAACTTTAAAAGCCGTTTTATTATATTTTCTTTTAGGCCAGCAATTATTATAAATGTCAAACTTCCATTTTGCTAAAGACAGCAACATTGAAAGCATGTAAATACTTTCTTCAGAAACGTAGCTTAGTCCAAATAAACCTCTATAATGTGCTCTTGCGTTATTGGTAGTTCACACATGCTTTTAACACTGGAACCGATTGATTTCCATTAAACACAAACAATATTTTGATAGTGAATCATTATGTTAGCATCTTATAGGTATTAACAAAATCAAATGCTCAAATGCTCTCAATTGTATTTATTTTTCAGTGTACAATTAAAAGCAATCTGAATAGAATTAGGAGCCACAATGCGTGCATGGAAAAAGTGAAACAAGACAAGACTGCATCATTAAGTGGACTGACTCTCTACAAAACTGGAAAAAGTCAGAAATCAAAGTTAATGCTTTTTTTTAGGAAAAGATTACCTATTTTTATGATAGTAAAATTTTGATGTTTTCTGGTGGTCAATTATTTACAGAAGAAAATTTGGTGTTACCAATGGTAGAATGGTACAAATTCTAATTATTACTACAATAACACCGATTTAATGGCAATATCATTCGTGACAGTAGCAGAACCTTTAATAAGAAAAGATGTTCAGAATCAGAAACTGTGAGTCTGTTGCTGATACCATGATGAGCAATAAAAGGGAGGTATTATTAAAACTGATACCTTAAATTTTTCACATGTTTGTACCTGATAGACTTGCTTTTAGAGATAAGGTATCACTACCTAAAAATATCCTAAAATTTAGAAAAATTGTTGACATCATTATTTGCTAAAGGAAACATCCTACCAAGGAGGACAAGATAAAGGTGCCAACGGGTTTTTGGAAAGAATTCCAGCGTACGCGCCATCCTCCTTTGAAGAACCGTTTTAAGAGGAAAATCAAAACAGAATAAAAGGCATTCCAACTATACAAAGTCAAAAATACTAATCTGGTCTAAGATGAAGTTGCATTTCGTCTCTCTGTATTCTAAATATTGCTAACACCGTTTTGGAAAAGCATTCTTAAATTTGCTTATGGCCTAAGATAGTTGAGAGCATCCTGCAAAAAGACGAGGCGTTAATCAAAAAGTTTTGAATAGGTTTGGAGCAATCATTCAACTTCAAGTATCTTCACTTGCGCTTTCTATCGACTGCAGTTTTCTGAACAAATATTTAGTTAAATTAAATTGAAAATGTACTAGTGAGCAATCAATACACATTGTTGAACATACACCAAGTCGCTCTAGAAACACAGCTGTTGTAAAAGAGTCAAAGAATATAATAAATAATATATAATCGTTTGAGAAAAAGACTCAGAAACCAAAAAATAATAGTTTTGGGGGCCCAAAAAGAAGAAAATCTTCAACTTGGATGTGTAATCACATATCATCTATAAATCAATACTATAAACCAGTATTACATGCGAAAAGAGGGGAAATGTAAAAAACCTTTTGCCCCTTTTGCTCATCGAATTGAAAGGCACTCAAGCAGATTTCGATGAACCTCAAGTTAAAGACGATTCTTCTTAATTAAATTTAGGATCTTCAGAAGGAAGTAATAATGCCACACCATCTCTCTTAAAAGCGAATTTATTGCTTGAACGCTATTGCTTTTAGTAGGGTGAAACATTGTTTTTAGTCACATTTATTAATTACTACATTAATTTTCTGGTCTCTTCCAGAGAAAGAAGGAAAGACAAATAGTTGACATTGAATTTTTTTTCATTGTACTGGCCGAGATCATAGCGAGCTAACTCAGCTTAAAATACTTACTTTGTCCCTGAGATGCTTCAGCGTTCTCGACCTGGTTCCAACTGGATAAATAATCCGAAAACTGGTAGAGAGTCAATTTACTTAATTTGATCGACCTCAAAGTAGATCCGTCTCCCTTTAAAACATATTCTTACAAATTAAATTTACTGTCTACGAAACATCAATTTTCTCATTACCTTTTTTCTCTTTAATTCTCTGGAATGCTGCAAATATCTTGATTATTGAATGTGTGACAAAGAAGTCATTAATGTAAAAACTTACTCCTGAACTTCTTAGCAATTATATAAATTACTGTATGAGTTACACTGTATACCTTGGTAAACATTTCAATACGTATACCTATACAATATATCCACATTATATACATATAATAGTTATACGTTTTTAACCAACAATAATTGCGGCAGAATCATTTCGCACAAATTGAAATTCATTACTCAGGCACGGTTTCAGCACTTAGGAAACGAAATATATCATCATATAGTTAATTGGTCTTAAAATGATCATACAAATATCTCGACAGTATGACGATGGTTCTTATTGTTAGCATTACTACTATTATTATTCTGGATAATTGTCCGATCAAGATACACGATACAATTGTCGAACGATTGTCGAACTTACAAAGTCTAGACGACGGCGACGAAGGCTCAAACAATAGAATTGCCCACGCCTGACTTCTACGCTAATGTATATTATATTTTTATTCTTCAAAACCATTCAAGCTGACAAGTTGTATTAATAGGAGGAGGACGGGTACAAAATTTATGTGTATTGTTCTCTTGTTGTTTAAATAGTTCTGTGTAACGATTAGAAGAAGATGTAGTGCGTGTTTAAAGAGGAATGACGCGGAATTCGTTCTGGAATTGAACATCTCGACTTCGGAGAGAATGACGGAATGCACTGGATATGTGTTGCTTTAATTTTTGGTTATTAAAGCGATGTATTGTTTACAGACAATTTACATTTCTATTTCAGAATTTTTGTTAAATTCGCCATCGATTATAAATAAATAGTTGCAATAGAAACATGGAACTAACTAACTTTAACTACAAACACTATTCAACTTGTTTGCATTTAGCACAAGCCATTGAGATTAGTTGAGGGTAGCTACCAGACATCCTGCTTTGTCTGGTAACAATTGAGAATACAGCAAGGACTAGAGAGGTTACAGAAAATTATTAATTTTGTCCTTAGTCCCTTTTAAAATTGCAAGAAAGCCTTTAGCCTTTCAAATTTGTAGCAAATATGGACACAATTGCAATGTAAACCTATTAACAAAAAGGTCCCTAGTGCTATAACTAGTGCCTATCAAATAACAGCATGGTTACGAGATACCCCTTCGAAAACAACTTTCTCACGAAGCTAAGGAACAGAGGAGAATGGGAAGGGGAACAATCCACCTATTTCCTAAAGGCAAACTGATCCAAAACTGATAAGAGAACAGGTCTGGAGTATTCGGGCGACGAGCCAAATACTCACACCCAATTCGAATTTCCCTCAGCATCTTCCAGGCTGATTAATGCTATTGAAATTGGTGGTTAACTGAATCTTGACACGAACTATCGGAAGCAAAAGATTGCAATTTTCTTCGAACACTATCAGATCGAAGTTACTCTGGCAATTTTTACACAGACTAAACAATTTAAGCCAAGACAAAACAGAGGATGCACTGCATTCAGTGACAACGAGAAAGCTAATCTATTAGCAAAGAAGGCCAACACAACATTGTTTGTGGGACCGGAACCGTTTCTCAAGCACAGCGAGGAGAAACTTAGAGCAACCATCTCGGAGAATCTTTCTGGTCTGAGACACCTTGGGGAACACATAAGAAGGATAGGTTTGAAACACAGTAGCGACTTTTTGCACGGCTATTACAGCAATTCGTGCTAGTTATTGTGGTAAAGCTGTCATTGGCGAGGGGAAAATATCCTCTTTGAAACCATCACAACTATTACAGTTTACTAAAGCCCTTAGACTGGATGGGGTGTTATAGCTGCAGGTAAATTCCAGCAACTTATAGCTCGTCTACCATCCTGACCCTCAACTTAAATTCTAATTCTCATTCAACAACTGACGATGAAACATGCTTGCAGTTTGTGGTTTGCTATTAGAGGGTCGCAATTTAAATGCTCCTGTTACCGATGCGTACTCTAGAGATGCAACAATCAACAAATAATTTACAAACAAATGATTTCATCGCAACTAAGAGACAGCTCGTAAAACGAAATATCTTACAGCATCAGATTTTGCATTTTAAAATTTTTCTGTTGTCACCGAATTATTTGAACCTGGAGAAGTTGGTGGAGAGGTTTTGGCATCAGGTATGTATTAAATATATTCTTCCTTTCCTAGGGAACTATACTGATAGTAAACGTAGACTCTAGATAGTCTAAGCCAGAAATAAATTAGAAGCTAGGAAAACTAGTTTAGGTAAAATACTTCCAATATTTTGATCTTCCATACAATGTTGTACAAATAGAATTTAACAGCAATTCAAATTGAAGTCAATAATAATATTATAGAGGAATTGATCAAATATGGAATAGGTAGTGTGTAGAGGGTCAACGGAAGATAACTTTTGTCGTGTTGAAGAAAAGTAAATCTTCAAAGTTACCACTTACCTTAAACCATACAAGATAAATCTAGAACCCAAACAAATAAAAAGCTTTAGTGCCAAGAAGAAAACGAAAGCTTCATTGTGTGAATTATTAACCCAAAATCTTGTAGCAATATGAGAGTTGAGCCTTCTGATATTTTAAGAAGAGGGCTTATAGGAACGAAACTCCCAACCCCCATTTCTCACTCGACGGAAAGTGTATCAAGGTGATGAAGCAGTTGATAATAGAAGCAGCAAGTACCACACCAACCAACATTTTTGACTTATCTCAAAATTTCCTTGGATCTAGCTAGTAGGGTTCCAGAGGTTTGCATGCATTCAAAATAATTTTCGAAGCAAGCTATCTTTTCTATCTTCCAAATATCTCCAAAACATTTTTTTTGAATTCAGAAGTGTTAAACAATAAATTGGAACAATATGTGCAATGAAACATTAGTTCCAGGGTTCCTTCTTTATATGTAGTTGATTGATATATTGCGTGAGAAGTGCCATTCTTTTCATTCTGGTCTTTGTTTTCAAAAGTAAAAAAAAAGCGAATATACATATTATTGTTGAATTGGGCCTTTATTTAACTTGACTTACAATCGTGTATTTTTTTTCGGTTACTACTTTCGGAAGAAATTATTAAAATTATTAACATTTCAACGAAGTTGTGACTATTTTTACAGTTTGATCTTATAATAAATATAAAGAAATGCGGGCAGCGGATACGATTAAACAACTTGAGGTTGTTTTCTTAGTTCGTTTGCGGCTCAGGAGGTCAAATAACATGCTCCCCGTTGAATTTTAAAACTTAGGATTTCTCCACCGCGGAACTCGATTAAACATATGCGCATGTATAATGTATCTTCTTGTATTTCCCATCACAAATTTCAAAGAAAACCATCCATTAAACGTACGCATAAGAACATACTTACGAAAGTAGCATAATATTATACTATGTACAATCTCCCAATTGGTAGAAACTCTGCAGCGACTAAGACAATATCTAATTTATAATAATTGATGTTTTTTCGATACGTGTTTGCTTCAATAATACATAATTGTTTTTTAAACGAAACAAAAAGAAAGTTTCACTTCACAAGTTGATTTAGAATCATTATAACAATACAATCGATGGCACCTGTTTAATTCGATCATAAAATATTTAAAGAGAAATTATTACGTCCTTAGGCGAGAGAATAATTTTAAAGCAACAATTGAATGCGTTGACCGATCGATTTAAACATTGTAGTAATATCTGATTTAATTATAAGTAATTGCACGAAGTTCGTGATGTAGGTTCATGAGTAAGTACATATACATATATTCCGATTTGAGTAATCCATACCATCCAAGTATTAATATTTATTAGTAAAGTAATTGTTTCATGCCCTAGTTAGTAATTTATCATTTTTCGACATATCATACATTACATGTACTGGCATTATAGTGTGGTAGTAAAATAAATTTGCACTAATAATTTTTTACAAAACAGAATTGTGTTAATCAACTTTCCCTTACTTAACAACCAGTACAAGTTATGATAAGTATTACTTCTAGGAGTTTTAACGATTTTCTGACAGAAATCAAAAAAATTGTGTCAAAAATTCCGGAACCGAATAATAAATAACAAAATTTCGAACCTCTTATTGATTGCAATAGGCGCCCCCCTCAAATACCTTGAAATCTTAGCACCTGTAAAAAATATTTTACGTTTTGTTTGTCTCTAGTTCTTTTTGGGTTACTTCATAACGTTAATGTTACTAGTTATCAGAAGACGTAATAATAAATTTCTTGATACCTTACTGGACATTCGGAGATTTCGTTGATATACTTGTTTGAACTTCGAATTATCATAGTCTTTGACTACAGTTTAGAAGGTTGAGTCTTCAGAACAAAATCCTAACCAAACGCAGAAAACAAATAGCTTTGATCGCAGAACCATTTGCACAGATATCATCTAAAAATGTCACACATCTAGTATTAGCTTTGTGATAAATGCAATCAAACAAAGGTTGTAGATCACGTGACATAATGCTAGTGTTTGGGAAGATTCGTAGATTTATTTGGTACCATAATATCTAAAATCATTTCTAGTCAGGATCGAAGGTTTTGCTTTAATGGTGCAGCCTGCTTCATACTATTAGCGAAAAGATACTACGTTATGGTAGCTTCCAAAACTTCCAAGAAATTTATGTGTTCAAAAAGAGGGCGTGTAGCGCAGTGCCTAGCGCGCTCGCTTCACAGTCTGGTGGTATCGGGTTCGGACACCGGTATGTTTTGCTCAGTTTGCCGCAATTTAATGGGTGTTTTTTCTAACATGCCTTTTTGGGAACATCAATGGACTGTTCTGATGAAACAAGACGCATATTGCTTGCCAATTTAAGGAAAAAAAAGTTATTTATAGTCACGTCTAAGAACTAATTAAAACAAAAATTCATTATAACCTTTTGTCCTCATTGTTCGAAAACATTAACGAATTAACTTCCAACCTCAACTATTGGCCAAGAATTGTATTTGTTTGAAAACTTGATCGATGTAACTGTTATCAGAAAAATGTCAAAATTGTCTCAGTATCTATGCGCCAATGATAAGTGGTGGAGCATAGAAGCTCTAAAAGCTTTAGTTCTTCATTTGATTGATAGACTACCTAGGAATTAATAAAGACTTTTGTCTTTGTCTTCAGCAGAAGAGTTAATGGTTAACTTTTTCTGATAGTTTCTAGATGATTAACTAATAAATTGTGTTATATAAATTAATTACTCCTACAAATTCAGTACCCAATCGCAGGAATTAATTTTTGAAGTTCATACATATTCACCCACAAGTACAGCACATCCACAGCATCCTAAAAGCATATCTTTATTTGCTCTTTTTATTAATACGAGTATTATAATATACGGCAACGCTATTCGCACGAATTCCGGTAAAATATGCACACACTTTCTACATATAAAACAAAGTATTTCACGACATCGTTCATATACATCCGCGAAACTATAAATCATTGGAGTTCAATTGACCTCAAAGTCTAGAATCTAGAAAACATGAATCGATAAATATGCAACAAATTAGATTAGCATTTGTTTGAACAATACCGGCATATTTATACAGGTACCCGGCACACACCTCCCGAGATTAGTTCCATCGACATTTATTTATTTCCATCAACAAAGCTTGTTTTAAGATTGGGCCTTTTTACGTAAAGCAATAGAAACTATAAAGAAGAAATTAAATGAAAGGCTGGCGAACCTTCCTGGCGTTTTATAACTTTAAAGTAAGCATCTAAAATATGTTCAATGTTGTGTAACTTCCTTTTAGATTTTTTTCTCCGTTGCGTAATGACAGTGTAAAAGTAAATACAGGTAGATTGAATGAGGAAGTATAGATTAATCTTTGGTAAATAGGTTTTCGTGATTGAATTTTTCAGTGATGTAAATATCTAAATATAAATTATTTTTAATATACATATATATGCATCTGTACGTGTACCAATGCTGTGAGATATGTTTAGTGTTGCGTGACTAATTTAATTAATTCAAATATAATTACTTAACAATTTCTTGTACAGTTTTATAAAAAAAAACAATTATTTAAGTTTTCAATTCTCCTGGTCAGGCTAATTCATTTTCGATCCTCACCATTGTGATCTCGCTTATTATTGAAGATAGACTTTAGGTTTACATTTCGCAAAGTTGCTAATTTTTGTGGTTATTATGATGCCGAAAAGAAAGTAGACTTAGAACAAATGACGTTCGAGTTATTTGAAAAGACTGAAAAATCTCATTTTCTTATTTGGCTTGTAGCACTTTTATTAGATCAGAGGAAAACTAAAAACACATTCTCAAGGGCACTTTTGCTCCTCTATCTAATGGCATATTTAAAATTTTTATACGACGTTTCGTTTTCTTTGGATCATCATCAACTTTGTTATTTCTTACGGGCGCCATATTGGATTTCGACGTAACTGGAAAGATTTTCTTTTTCTGATTTCAACCATGTGTCATATGTTGAAAACAAAATTTGATATAGTGTGTTAATTGACCAAGAATCTGATTTGAGATTAAATAAGGTAGGTAGCTATGAAATTTCGAACTGCCAATCACTTACAATTGAGTATCGCGTAAATGAAAATCGATGTTAAATGAGATAGCCATGGAATTCCGAACTGTCAATTATCGTTGCGTTAGTAACTCAAAAATGGCGTTCACCAACGAAGAGAAACGAGATAATATTATGTATTTTTACAATTGTATCCTAAACGTCTACAATCCTATCATACCATTTTTCTAGATCTTGACAGAAATTTAGTCGAATATGGATCGTGGAGAATTGCGTTAAAATAAGCTGAAACCGTACAAAGTTGATGTTAGTCATAGTTTACTACCTAACTTAAGACAAATGGAATATTGTAATTGGTTACCGGGAAAATTAAAAAACTAAGAAGATTTTTTGAATTAAATCATCTGGTCAGATGAATCGAAATGTACTACTGACCGGCTAGGAGCGCGGTGCCTAGTGTGCTCGCTTCTCAGTCCGCCAGTATTGTTCGAACTCCGGCATGTTCTTTCTGAATTTGGTTTTCTGTAGTTTCCCAGATTCCATGGCAAATGCTGAATGGCAACATCTTGAGTTGGTCTACAACCGCGGGCATAATAATAACTCATTGCCAGCCGATGGGCCCTGTAATTGGTACAAACTGTTGGGAATGTGAAGGCATGAATTATTGTTATTATGGTAGAATGTTTGATCGAAATACATCAGGGTAAAATTTCAAATATTTATACTCGCTACTGTTGTATTTTAGTTCGATGCTAAAAAATACATATCATATCTTGTTTCTCGTTGCCTCTCTTCTCACGCCATTTTTACGTTGCTAATGCAAGTTCAGTTCAAAATTCCATGGCTATCTTATTTAACGTCGATTTTCATTTTTACGATACTCAATTTTAAGCGATTTACAGTTCCAAATTTCATAGCTACCTACCCTATTTAATATCAAATTAGATTCTTTGTCAATTAACACACAATAGCAAAATTTTGTTTTCAACATATGACACATGGTTGAAATCAGAAAAAGAAAATCTTTCTAGCTGTGTCAAAATCCAATATTGCTCCCATAAGAAATAACAAAGTTAATGATGATCCAAAGAAAACGAAACGTCGTATAAAAATTTTAAATATGCTATTAGATAGAGGAGCAAAAGTGCCCTTGAGAATGTGTTTTTAGTTTTCCTCTGCAAGATCTAATAAAAGTGCTACAAGCAAAATTAGAAAATGAGATTTTTCAGTTTTTTTCTCTACTTTCTTTTCGGGATCATAATACCCACAAAAATTAACAACTTTGCCAAATTTATACCTATCGTCTATCTTCAATAATAAGCGAAATCACAATGGTGAGGATCAAAAATGAATCAGCCTGTATAATATATGAAATTTGAAAATTTAAAATATTTAAATTATTTAAGCTTCACTAATTAATCAAGCTTCTTATTATAAACGTAAAAAGCAAAGCAATCGTGGTTTTCAGTTGATGTGTTCATATCCTTAGATATGAATTACCTTGGCAAATCCTTGAAGTAGTAGTATTATTATTGTATCATTTTGTGTCAACAGAATAAACTGGAATTTCTCAAGTGGGTATTTTTGATATCAACGTTATGTACTTACATACTTTATATGCTCAATCCAGCATATTCTCCTTCAAGATACTACGTTTATTAGCAAAAATCTTGCGATTTATTGAGAAACGCCCTGTAAAGTCAGTCATGTAAAAATAATTTCAGTGAATGGAGTGGCCAATTCGACGCCATCCATGTTTGAAAGCAAAATTACGTGAAAAAGATTTGTTTCAATAATAAAGCAAAAAATTGCTGAACATAGCTTGATAGCGTTTCCCACTGACCGTTGAAGTCGTTTCTTTATCATTTTCAACGAGAAATGACACAATGACTTGTTCGACACTAGAGCAAAACATCAGAGGCGGAAAAACAATGGCAGGCTCTAAACTAATCCAACATTATTTATGAAAAATTCTCTGCGATTGATATATCTACATATGTATGTAGGTTTAGTTGCATAGACAATTGAAAGTTGGCCACACTTCGATTCGCAATTATTTTAGCACATGTGGTACAAGCCTCAGAGCTTTTACAATGCGTGGTTAACTTTCTGCATACCTAGTCTTATGTGAGTAGTTGTAGTTACCTTGCAATCGCTGAGAACAATAGAAGATATACATTTCTTATGCTAATACACATAATTCAATAGACATTTCTCTAGTTAGCATTTGTATTCGTCCTCAAGTTATACATCACTTTGTATGTGTAATACATCTGTGCAATGCGTACAATCATTAATATATATTGTTGCAGTATTACTGAATATTAATGATAGTGTAATTAATCTAACTCAGATACGGCTGCTAATAAATAATACAGGCAATCACTACCTAATCAGATAAAAAGCGCATATTTTTGTTTGTACATTTACTCATCACTTTTAATCACGTTAAAAATATTTATGTATTATTGATATCAGTATCGTAATTGAGGCAAACAACAGTGAAATAAAATTTCTACACATAAAAAATACTACATATATATGTATGCGTTTCATAAATTTGAAAATATGCCAGCTATTTACTGTCCTCTTTGCGTTAACTATGTAGAATGTAACTAAATATGTACTTTCTTAATTTTGACATTTGAGTGTATTATATTACAGATACAAATTTGTCCCTAATATTTACCTTCTTCTGTTACAGGTTTTCTTATACGTAGTTGTGCAATGTTCAGACCTGCCGTAAACGGTGAGTTGTGTATGTGCTTATCTATAATGGATGAGACAGGGAGAGACTTCCGCTTACAGAAAGAAGATGCACGCTTGATATAACACATTATAATCCGATTGCTCGGAACGAGATTCTTAAGTTATGAGGAGCGTGATATGTAACATCCTGATGGCGTTATGAAAGTATTAAGAAACAGTTACTTTTATCTCTTCCCCTGTCAGAAAGATCAATAAGTTTGAATGATATATTATTATTGAGAGAAACCGTATGCGCTGATTATTGTTGAATTGCTTATTAATGTGTTCCATTTAGCGTATCTACACAACTTAGAAAGAATGAGAAAGTAATTAATGCAAAGATGGTTTATGTTAAGTGGTTTAATAGAATTTGAAACAACATTTCTCTTTGTTTTCACTAAAAACATTGTGTACAAAGCAACAAATTAAATCTGACGTTCAATATTGTAATGCAGACAAGACACTAGCAACAAGCAAGTATGTAGATATCTCGCTTTTTCTGAAGAGTGTTTCTATTCCTTTAGTCTGACTTTAGTTGTACACTGTACTCCCACTTTTTTTGCCAAACATGTGCTAATCTGTTTGGAGTATTTTGGTGAATCTTCCCTAATTTATCTAAAATTCAGAAAATTGAGTGCTAATAATTGGTAGTTGCGAAAACTGACATGTGCTACTTGTGCTAATTTCATGGTGCTTTGCTGTATAGTTCTGCGAATTTTCTTAAGAAATTAATTTAATCGTGCACATAGATTGTTATGAGATACCGAAGAATGGCAATAGAGATCTGATTTAGGATTAAGTTTGTTGTTATGTGCTTTCTAGTAAATAGAATCAAAGAAAGTCAGCATCTTTCCAGTTCTAACTGGATATAAAGTAGAATTAAGGAAGGCAAAAGAAGTATTTGAACTATCTCTAAGTATTTCTCAAATCCTTGTCAAAATCCTAAATCACAATTTAGATTCTTTCTGGATTTGAATTGAAACTAATACTAAAAACAAAGGGAGAAGATTGGTATAACACTGGTAATGGGATCGAGTGGGATATGACATCACTTGACCCTACAAGGGACAAGCTGACAATCTTTCCTAGCTTTGCAACTGAAACGCCAAAAGGAAATTTTGGCCGTGTTTGCCAATTGAACAAACTATCTCAATTTTGGGGATTAGTTAGGGTGACGTTTATTCCTACCTTTGGAAAACAATTTGCTACATTCCTTTACTCCTTAAATGACTTATCATGAAATTAACGAAAACAAATATTGCCAAACAGAATAGAAATGGAATAATTGTACAAAAACCATTCCATTGGAAGGCACCATCGCAGTTATCATAAGATAAAACGGACATTTTTAGGCCACGAAATTGTGTGCATTTATTGAAATGAAGGTTGCTTGTAATAGCATTGAACTTGGCGTCGTCAGATGGATAAAATCGATATTCGGAAGCAGAAAATTGTACATGCAAAGATCACAAACTCTATGTACTGCAAAATTGTTAAGCTTTGAACCCCCAAGATTGAAAGATACAAGGATGATCTAATCAGTGTAAGGTGTAGACATTAACGTCTAATATTAGCTCGTATTAAATCTGGTCGTAGAGCTTTTAAAGGAATCTGAACTGGTTAAAACAAAAAGATCAAATGACATCAAAGTTCGACCTAGACTTCTGAAGAACGATGGTATGTGAGACAATTCACATCAGATACGGTACTATACATACAGTCAACTAGAACTAAAACTTTAGGGATGTACAGACGTCGCATGATAAAGGTTTCCAACCTAAAGGCGAAAGTCTACCCAATATTTTTATTTCAAGTAGTAGGTATACTAATGTTTACTATAATAGACATTTGTGTAAATGTCATTCTGTTGCTTTTCCTATAGAGGGATAAGCCCTACACGTGCTAGAAACGTATTGTCCGACGTATAAGTATCATACTGGCTTTCCATTCTAGGTTGGAACCCTTTATGATGCGACGTCTGTACATATACCTTCAAGTGTAAGCTGAAGTGGGACTGCCAGGTCACCCACAAAGCACTGGCACTAGCAGAACACAGTTACATTGATGCGAGCATTAGGTTGCTGATACTCGCATTACCCATTTAGCGTCAATGATTCAAAGATAAATTAATGAATATTTTAAAAATTTAATTGCTAGTGGTAATATAGTGATATACTTAGATTAGTATTCTGTGATAGATCCGACATAGTTTCCAAATTTGAATAATTGACTATGTGCTTAACTAAATTCTGCAAAAGCTCTCTTCAGCGCATTTTTGATATAATGTTAAAGCATTAAACTGTTTTGTTAACTCTGGCTCCTTGAAGAGGGCAGGCACTGTATTCCGTTTTGTGTATATTAACAATTGAAACAATTCTATGCCTTAAAACAGAAATTCAGCT